>OX393556.1:56444646-56601424 GCA_947650365.1 Chamaelirium japonicum | reverse complement strand
ACACTAGATCGCGTGTTTGAAGGGGGGCAAGTGCTACCAACAGAAATCATATGAAGGGTATGTTGGTGGCCAGGGAAGGTGCAATGAATAAGAAGAAGTTTTCTCCTTGGAATTGTGGGAAGTACGAGTACTTCAAGAATGACTGCAAGTGGAAAGGTGATGGAGTAGGTTTCGAAAGTAGCTCTATTTTGGCAAAAGCTAGGGAGAATATGAATCAAGTATCGGTGGTATATATTTCGATGAAAAAGTTATAATCTTGACGGTCACTGAGTATAGAAGTCACACATCACGTGTGCTCACATAGGGTGTGATTTAGCAGCTATGCAAGTTATGAGGGTGGCTATATGGCAATTAGTGATGGCTCTCGATTGCTGGTGAAGGAAGTTAGTAACATTCACTTGAGTCTAGCTGATGGAACGGTTCAGACCCCCTAGGAATGTTCATCATGTTCCAGTATAAGAACAAATCTACTTTTACTTTTTGAATTAGTTTTCTCGGATATAGGGTGTTGGAATTGATGAGGTCTACAGCTCGTAAAAACCTATAGTTTAGTTGTATATGATTGATAGCTTAGGATTGCATCCTGGTATATATATACCTTTAGTACGTGTTTTGATTACAAAACAGAGAGCCATGACTATATAGTAATCCACTTGAGTGGAAGACTCAATGGACTGATCTCATGTACCCTAAATTCGTTCGCAACTTTGATTAGGGTTTGTCATCTTATCAGGATAAACTGTTAGGATGAGAAAGCATGATTGTCTCCACTACGATCATCACCAGACATAGTATCTATGGCCGAATGGAACCAACACGGTGCACAGATCGGTGAACAGACACTGGTGCACTAAGCCATGTTTTTGCTTAACGTAAAACAGTCCTAAATCCTGAGGAACCATGACTGGTAGGCTAACCAGTCGTGTGGTGCTTTGGTGCACCTGTATGCAGATTTGGTTATGTGACCCGAAACCATGGTGTGCCGGGTTATTCGGCTAGTGCCATATCAGCGTGCCACTCCTACAGGCCATCCGTACCCCTAATAGAAGGTGTGTTCCTTGGTCTGACTTGTGTCATATTAAACTCATGCCTGATGGTCATCAGTTGGATTGTTGATCAGATCCGATTACTCGGTAGGATAATCGGAGGTACAACGTACACAGTCAACCTGGAATGAACCGAGTCTTATGAGCACTTGAGTCTGATGGTATTCTCAATCGCTCGAGTCTCATCATAGCACCAAGTAGAGGGACAAGGGATTTACCACTACTAAGCGAAAAGCAGGTATATGCGGGAGAATATAGTAAGTCCAAGGGAATTGACATGCAGCCTGTGTCGCACTCTTGGTGGTTACGCAAGTTAACTCAAACTCAGAAGATCGATGGTACACTCGGGTAGTGTGTCGATCAAGTCCAAGTTGGAAGCCATGAACCCTAGTCTTTGAAGGTTTCACCTTATCGACATTATGTATGGTCTTTGAACCATCTCCTCGAAACACAGAACACAGTTAGAGGAAGCAAAAATCCAATCCTACGCTCCTTGTGTCCTTGAACCATCTTCTCGACACACATAGTTATTCCTTATCATAAATGGGACTCCGCCACACGGATGAGAATGATCGGGACATATTGCGAGTTGACTGGATGACTTTACTAGGGGCACCCTATGTGTTTACTAAGGGCACCCCAGTAAATAGTGAAATCATTAGTTCACCCCACTTATGTGTGTCTTGTGAGTTTCTCGTGCACGTGGAACGGTCAACTAGTGCCATGGGGACGTTTTGGTAATACCATGTGTCACCATGGACTAGGGGGTGGCCAGCCCTAGGTGTTGGGAGACTAGCAAGGGTTGGCCATAGGGCTAGGGTTTGAGGGGGTTTGACCTAGTTTTTCCCACTCCTAAAAGCTAGGAAGAGATAGAGACCAAGAGAGTGATAAAAGGGGGGGGCGACCCTATTTTCTAGGAGGCCAATCCTAGGGGGGTTGACCTTATAAAATAGCAAGGGGAAGAGGGGGAGGCACTCAGAGATCCATTGATGAGGTGTCGTGCATCGTGTGTGGATTGAGTGAACTAGAAGGCGCTTCTCACAATCTCCCGCTATCTAGATTTTGCACAGAAGATCCATGATGTTTTTGCTGCTGCAGAAGTTATAGGAGTCCAAACGATCTTAAACTGGATGGAAAAGTTGTGTCTCGAAGTCTTCTACCTATAGTCCAAATTTCAATCCAATCAAAGTTCGGGATCAAAAGTTATGGCCGTTATACCGAAGTCTCTCTGAGCATATCCGAGCCCGTCTCCATCGACAAAGAAAAAATTTGTCATGGTGAAAGAATCAGCATGCACGGAGGTATGACTTCTAACATGCAGATCTAGTATAGAGATAGAACATGCATGCATGCTAGATTGTTCTTTTCGCTAGATCGACATTAGGGGGTCGCGTGGTTTCCATGCTAGATTCATACACGCATGTATAGGGCATTCCAATGAAAATTTTGATTTGTAACACACACAACCCACGGTCTTCGGACCTACAATTTGCTTTCGCTTGTGGGTCACTACCATAGAATTATTTCCAACAATAGGATCGTCAATTTATGTGGAGTCCTGAAAGTTTGGGACGATACTTCTTTATTCTAGGAAGGAGCCTGTAGTGAAGGCTTGTACAAGGTTGCCGCAGAGAATAATTTCAAGGGCAAAGGTTTCAGCGAGGAGCAAGTCTGCAGGTGGAGTTTTCTTGGGTAACAAACAAATGAAGAAGAAATTGGTTCTTGTCAAGTCTACAACAAGCGTGGACTTGGTCGATCATCGGTGTAGATGATTGGGCACCTAGTGTAGGGTGTAGGCATCCCGGTGTAGGATACCAAGTTGGTGACAAGGATGACAAAGAATTTTTACAGGTTCTCAGAACAACTAGTGGCAATGGCAAAGTTGGCTTGCAAAAGCCAATAGTGGTAGGATCATGCGCAAGACATTTTTAGATCGTGTGCACAACTACTGTAGATCCTACTGGTAAAACAAAGGAAAAATTCATTCGAATGACTAAGGCCCACTCGGGCAAACACGGGCTGACGAGGTGCATTCTGGAGCTATTGTGTGCACAATGCCCCCATCATGCGCACGATTTGGGCCTGGCAACACAGGTTAGGTCACGGGACAGGGTTGTTTTAGGAAACCAATGACATCTATTTTTCCTAGGTATAAAAGGGGATATGTTGGGGCTTTAGGGTTAATACCAAGAGGTGTTTTGCAGCCGTCGTCAAAAAGGTAAATGGTGAGAGAGATCGGGTTTAAGAAGGAGAGGAAGATAAAGAAGAGGAAGGAACGAAGAAGAAGAGAGAGAGAGAGAGAGAGAGAGAGAGAGAGAGAGAGAGAGAGAGATCCATCTCTAGCCACTCTCTCGGATTCTTGGTCTTCATCAACGTTCCTCGATTTGCCCACATCGCATCTTCATTAGTTGATCATCTCTCGGTATTGCTTGATAATCTCTTGTGTACCCTTGGTTTTTGTCTTCGTTGTGAAATTGTTCTGAGTAAAAGGTTGAGATATGTATGTGAGGGTCCGACAAACGAAAACCTATCGCCGGTGATTGTAATCTCTTTATAGCAAAATCCTATTCCTTGATTACCGGTATTCCTTGTGTTCTGTATCATTCCTCGTGTAGTGTGAGCATCGTCTTCTCTGTATTGTGCTGTTTGCGGGAAAGCATCGACCTCGATCTCTTCAGCAAACCATGCTTCCGGCCACGAAAGTCTGGCTTGGCGGTCGGTCGTAGATCCCCGGAGCCCTTTGTTTCCAACGGTCATGATATATCTTTGAAGTCACTTATGTAAATTTAGAAGGTCATAAGTTCAATATCACGATTTTAAGGAATTGAAAGAACAAATTGCCAAAATTTGGATCAACCAATACCCATCAACGCTCCACCCGCACTCTAAAGAACTATGACTCTCTCTCTCTCTCTCTCTCTCTCTCTCTCTCTCTCTCTCTCTCTCTCTCTCTCTCTCTGTGTGTGTGTGTGTGTGTGCGCGCGCGCGCTAGAGGAAACGTACAAGAACCTCTTTGCATCCTCTTTGTTGCATTCTTTAGTTGCAACATGACGATTCCAACATAGGGAATGAACGGAGGTGCTCATGGCTCATGAGCATATCCGAAGGATTATGCGCACCGGCATCTTTTCCCCTGTCTATCATTACCTCCGGTGTTTCTAAGACCAGGCAAAGTTGAACCTCTGGAGCCGCTCCCGCACGTTTTGCACCATTACTTAGAGAGGGGTAGAGTGGGTGACATCTAAGGAGAAGGCCCCCATCTTATTCCCGTGCAAATGGTTAGTTGCCGTTGGGCCGTGACGCAAACCCCGCCATAATCCCCCCCCCCCCCCCCCCCCAATGGAACTCCGATTCCCTGCAACTCGGCGCGAATCGATTCCCATCCCCTTCTCTTCCATCTCTCCATCCCTCCCTCCCTCCCTCTGCTTCTATAAACCCACCTCTCATCGCCTCCTCTTCATTGGCACTCTCTCTCTCTCTCTCTCTCTCTCTCTCTCTCTAACAATGGAGGGTGATCGGATTTCGGCTGTCATCTTCGATCTTGACGGGACCCTTTTGGACACAGGTTTCTTTCTCCCCCCACCCTCCTCTTTCGATCTTGGATGCGTTAGGTTTCTTGGGATTTCCTCGGTTTCTGATCGCTGTTCTTTGCAGAGAGGGCAACGGCGGGCATCTTGAAGGAGTTCTTGGCCGAGTACGGGAAGGTCCCGGATCCCGAAAAGGAGGAGAAGCGGCTGGGGAAGATGCAAAGGGAGTCGGCGGCTGCCATCGTCGAGGATTACCGGCTCCCGCTGACCGCCGATGAGTTCTCCGAGGCGATCATGCCCTTGTATAAGCAGAGGCAAGTCTTTCTCTCAAGAGATTTTGAACTGATCATCCATGCTTGAGATTGTTAGGGGGGATAAATTAATTTTGCCGTTTTCTTGTATTATTACCTTGCACTACATTTGCTGATTAAAGCTCCATTACTCAATATTTCAGCACTAAATTTTTTTCTTTGTTTTAATTGGTTTGGAGGCACCATGCGATTCCATGTGAAACCCTCGAATTTTTTTTTTGAATAGCTATTGGACTATGCTGATAGTTTTCATTGGAATTTTCAATTTAGATGGTGTTTGGTCATTAGACTCATTACATTTTAAATAGTATTTTTAGCGGAGATTGAAGGTGGAATGATCCGTACGGAGATTTTGAAATCCCTAAATTTTAAAGAACCCGCTCCAATGCACGTTGGAGAATCTTCTAGTTAATTGTCAAATTGAGGTTCACCACTACAAAAAAAACAGTTATTACCGGCGGACAATATCCGTCGGTAATATTAACATTCCATCGGTAATATTTTATAGCGACGGAAGATATTTCCGTCGCTAGCTGTCGGAAAAAAAGGTGTCGGGGAAAACAATACGACGGACCAAAAATTACTGTCGGTAATAATAATTAATACCGACGGTAATATTAAAGCCGTCGGTAAGATTTAAACAATTAAAAATTAATATAATATATTATTCCCAACGATACTTTGCCGTCGGTAAGATTTAAACAATTAAAAATTAATATAATATATTATTTTGCCGTCGGTATAAAGTATTGTACCGACGAAGCTATACGTGCCGTCGGTATAAATCATTTTACCGACGGATAATATGTGTCCGTCGGTAATAAATGTGCAAAAAAAATTAAAAAAATTGAAGTTATAATACCGACGGACATTATTGTCACCGTCGGTAAAAAGTATATTATTACCGACGGTTATAATAATGTCCGTTGGTAAAGAACCTCTTTCTTGTAGTCGCCTTGGAGAAGAAAGCATACCGGAAATAGAGTGGACTTCTAATTGAGGATGAGCATGCATAAGCAATAAAAAAACTAGTGATCCATATTCCTTTCGTACGAAGTTCTACCCGATTCAATCATATATAGGTGCACGTGCATGAACTGATCAAGAAAACCTCAATCATACTTACTCTTGCATCTATAGCCTATAACTCGAAGTTAATAGCTTAGTGACATTATGTTAGCAAAACTTGGTTTTGACTTGTGAGAATGAAAAATCAGTTTTGAGTTTAGTCCCATATTGCCCGAGAAGGGAACTATTAATGCATGTTTAATAGAACTTCCTTTGTTGGGCTTTGTAGCTTCCCAAGAGCCATGCCATAGCCCACGTGGACGCGAATGGGCTTTGGGCCATCTTTTACATTGATTTTTAAATTTTAATGGAGAGTAATTCCTATAGTTACATGCTTCACAAGGCTGAGTTAGGTTCATTGAACCTAGACCTCTGCCCTAACACATGCAATTGTTACACCCGACAGAGCAGTGAATCCTTTTTAGTGCAGGAACCGTTGCTGCATGCGATGGGCTATGAGTGAGGGAACGTACGGCTAAGGACCTCTATATAATAGAGGGTCCAATGAAGCTGAAAATACCCACCAAAAGCCAAAAGCTCTCTCCCCTCTCTCTGTTTCTTTCTATCATTTGTGATTCGGTTGTTGTCTGGCGTACGCTGAGAGTCCCAAAGGGGTTCCTTTTGGTGCTAAAGAGGAATCCAGTCATTGTACCATGGGGAATGTTTGTCGAAGGTTTTCAAGCACCTACCAAGGCGGCGAAATAGCTTTCAGGGCATTGTGCTAGCACAAGCCTCGACTACTGCGAAGTCTATAATTTCTCCTTCCCTCTCTTCCCCTTTTGCCATATTTGTAGAAGGCCTTAGGATCCCAACTAAACCTTGTTTGATTGTTGTGTTAACTTTTGCATGCTAAACCCCTCAACCATAGTTCTGCTATTTTTCTAATCTAGATTTATAACCTCATTATTATCTCGTTAGTCATCGTTTGTATGCATAATAGATTAGAATCCCAACAATCTAAAAGCTTCCCAACAATTTAAAAGCTATTTTCATTTCGTTCTATTCTATTCCGATTAGATCTAGCCCCTGTACAAGAGTGTTTAGATCTAGTCTCTTGCTAACTGTTGGACTTTCTCTTAATTTTCTTAAGTTTGATGGTGTCAAGGAAAGCTTGACAAATCAACATTAAATTGCCCTAGGAAGCTTGATATTTAAGTGAGTCAAGTGCTCCACCTCCTTCTTGGAGCTAACCTAGCCATTAAATTTTTAAAACGTTAAAAGGAATTCTTCCTAGATGACTACTGAGATTGAGAGGAAACCTAGCAAGTCTAGTGAGAAGCCTGAACCATTCGATGGGAAGAACTTTAAGAGATGACAGATAAAACTTAGGTTCTATCTGACTATCCTTAAGGTTGTCGACCTTATCTCTTTAAAGAAGCCTACCCTGACCACTAAGAATGATGGCTCCTCTAACCACCGATTTAGACTCCTAAGAGAGGCAGGACTATCTGTGTAGGACTATATCATTAATTGTCTTGTCTCCGACCTCTATGATGTCTACTTCACCTCTACTAAAGATCTGTGGAACTCCTTAGAGAAGAAGTACGCCACAGAGGATACCGGATCGAAGAAGTTCATGGTCGAGAAGCTGCTAAAGTTCAAGATAGATGATGAAAAGTCTGTAGTCTCCCAACTATAGGAGATACAGATAATTATCCGTGAGGTCCTCGCAGAGGGTTACTTTATCTCCGAAGGATTCCAAGTGGCGACTATCATCTAGAAGTTACCTCCCTCGTGGAAGGTGTACAAGAACAGTTTGAAGCATAAAAGAAAAGAGATAACCCTGGAAGACCCTATGCAGTCAAAGTCGGTAGTCGGCTCTAGTCGGCCAAGGGCCGACTAGGACTAGTCGGGACTAATTCGGGACTAGTCGGCCAAAACTTATTCTAACCCCTCCCCCCCCTCCCTAAACATATATGATATATGAACTAGCATAAATGCCAATAAGTATATGATATTAGTCAGTTAATAACAATACATACCTTCACACTTCACAGCATGGGTATAAATACATAAGTAACAGTCTAACAGAACACAGTTGTATTGGCTTCATGCCCATGTCAGAAGACTCAGAACTAAGAATTCATCACAATATTTGTTTGATGATGTTTAATCTGTGAACAACCCCAATTTTGATTATAGGGTTATATGGATATCAATAAATAAACTAATTATTTGTCTATGTTTTTATCTGAGATTCTCAAGTGCTCAACAAATGATTACAGGGAAGAGCCATAGATGTGAGTCTTGTGACTCAAGACTTTGAGCCAATGTAAAAAAAATCCAAACAAAATTGCTTGCAAAGAGTCCTTTCAAAAAAAAAATTGCTTGCAGAATGCTGTCTGGGGACTAGTCGGCAGTCGCTAGTCGGGGACTAGTCGGGATTCCGCCCAGCAATGACAGAATCGGAATTAATCGGTCGGCAAAATGCCGCCTGGGGACTAATCGGGGACCAGTCGCCGACTAGTCCCGACTTTGATAGCATAGGGAAGGCCTCATTGTCCGTATAGAGAACAATCAAGTGTCAGAGCAAAAGGAGTGAGCCTATATGATAAAAGGCAAGGCCAACCTCTTGGAAGGGAAGTCTTTCAAGAAGAAGGTTCAAGCTCCCAAGCCATTCGAGAAGAACAAACTATCCAAGTCCCAGTTCAAGAAGAAGCTAAAAGGAGACTGCTTCATATACGACAAGCGGGGTCACTTGGCTAAGGAGTATCACTTCAACGCAGCTAATCGGCCAAAGAACAAGTCCGAGACGAACATGGCCCAGAGCGGTTACTTCTCAACAGTGGTGACAGAGGCCAACCTAGTCAGCAACCTTGCAGACTGGTGGGTGGACACAGGAGCTACTCGGCATATCTGCGGGTCGAAGAGCTCCTTTTCTACCTACACACCTGTGGTAGAAAGAGAATCGTTGTATATGGGGAACTCCTCAGTTGCTCGAGTTATTGGGAAAGGGAACATGATTCTGAAGTCCACCTCCAAAAATCTTCTGACTCTGAAGGAGGTGTTGCATGTCCCAAACATCCGGAAGAATCTGGTCTTCGGAGCGATGTTGAGCAAGAAGAAGGGCTACAAGCTTGTATTTGAGTTGAACAAATTTGTCCTGACTAAGAGAGGGTTCTTTGTGAGAAAGGGTTACCTTGATGAGGGTTTGTTTAAGCTGAATGTAACATCTTTCATTAATGATAATAAAGCTTCCTTTTCTGCTTACTTATCTGAGTCTTTTGATCTGTGGCATGCAAGACTAGGACACGTTAACTTTAAATCTCTTAAAATGTTAGTTAACTTAGGTAGTGTACCTAAATGTATTCCATCCTCAAATGGAAAGTGTGGCATATGCGTAGAGGCAAAATATGCCAATAAACCTTTTAAGAGTGCAGAGCGTAACCTAAAACCCTAGACTTGATCCACTCAGACATGTGCAACCTTAAAGGTTATACAACGAGATGCGGGAATAAATATTTCATCACTTTTATCGATGAATGTTTCCGACACTGTTCAATCTTTCTCCTTAAGAGTAAGGATGAGAGCTTATCTAAGTTTATTACCTATAAGTCTGAAATGAAAAACTAGTTAGGGAAGAGGATCAAAGTCATTAGGTCGGACAGAGGAGGTGAATATGAGTCTGGGGACTTTACTAAGTTCTGTGAAGACAACAGTACGTAATTCATCAGACCACTGCTCCATATTCCCCTCACTCTAATGGAGTAGCTGAGAAGAAGAACAGGACCTTAAAGGACATGATCAGTGCCATGATGATCAGTTCAGGGGTACCTACGAACCTGTGGGGGGGAGGCTATGCTCTCAGCAGTATATGTCCTTAATAGGATCCCATTTAAGGAGTCTGAGCAGACATCTTATGAGATTCTGAGAGGTAGGAAGTCATCCTACAAACACCTCAAAGTGTGGGGGTGTTTAGCGAAGGTATCCATACCTAACCCCAAAAGGACCAAGATAGGTTCTAAAACAGTTGACTCTGTGTTCATAGGATATGCCCAGAACAGTGGTGCGTGTAGGTTTTTAGCAATCCATTATGAAAACCCATACACAGATGATAATACTATCATCGAGACTAGGGATGCCGAATTCTTTGAAGGCCGGTTTCCTTATATAGAGAAGTCTGAGAGACAGTCGGGGCCCAGTACGCTTGCGAGGCCTGATCCTAGACAGAGGGATGACTCTTCAGACAATAAAGATATTGAACCTAGAAGGAGCTAGCGAGGTAGGACTGGTACTTCATTTGGACCTGACTTCATCACATATCTAGTGGAAGAGGATCCTACTAGTTATGATGAAGCCATAACCTCAGTTGACTCTATCGCTTGGAAGGAAGCTGTAACTAGTGAGCTTGAGTCCATAACATTCAACAACACTTGGGAGCTAGTTGAGCTACCTCCTGGTTGCAAATCTGTTGGATGCAAATGGATATTTAAGAAGAAACTTAGGGCAAACAGATCTATAGAAATATATAAGGCTAGGTTAGTAGCTAAAGGCTATAAACAACAAGAGATAATAGACTTCTTTGACACTTACTCGCCAGTGACCAGGATTACATCCATTAGGGTGATTATAGCTATAGCCGCTATCCATAACCTTGTAATTCACCAGATGGATGTAAAGACTGCATTCCTGAATGGTGAATTAGAGAAAGAGATCTATATAGATTAGACTAAAGGCTTCATAGTGCAAGGCTTGGAGAAGAAGGTTTGTAGACTAAAGAAATCTCTTTATGGTCTCAAATAGGCTCCAAAGCAATGACACAAGAAGTTTGACCATGTGTTAACTTCGAGTGGGCTCAGTATTAATGAATCAGACAAATGTATCTACACTCAGGTCAATAACCTGACTTGTGTGGTCATATGTCTCTATGTAGATGATATGTTGATCTTTGGAACCAACTTAGAAGTAGTGGTCAAGACCAAGGACTTCTTGAGTAGATACTTCGATATGAAGGACTTAGGAGCTGCAGATGTCACTCTTGGAATCAAAATCAAGAGAGATGTCAATGGCATAGCCCTGTCTCAATCCTACTATATCGAGAAAGTGCTTAGGAAGTTCGATCAGTTTGATTGTTGACCTGCCATAATGACATATGATCCTTCACTAGTATAACTGAAGAAGAATTTAGGGCATAGTGTATCTCAATTTGAATATTTTAGGGTAATTGGCAATCTCATGTATTTCATGAACTGCACGAGACCCGATATTGCCTATGCGATAGATAGACTTAGTAGATATATTATTAACCCTAACCATGAGCATTGGGATGCTCTAATCCTAGTTCTGAGGTACTTAAAACATACCTTAGATTATGACATTTTATATAGTAGGTATCCCGCTGTCCTAGAGGGGTACAGTGATGCTAACTGGATTGCAGATTTTTCAGGAACCAAATCCACTAGTGGGTATGTATTTACCATTGCACGAGGTGCAGTTCGTTAGAAATCATCCAAACAAACATGCATTGCCCGATTCACTATGGAGTCAGAGTTCATAGCCCTAAATAAGACTAGTGAAGATGATGAATAGCTAAGGAATCTCATTATGGATATTCCCTTTTGGCCAAAGCCTATTCCTGCTATCCCAATTCATTATGATAGCCAAACAGCTATAATGAGGCCAGAAATAACTTCTATAATGGAAAGTCACAACATATTCATCGTAGACATAAAACTGTTCGATAGATGTTGAAAGATGAGATAATTACTGTTGATATGTTAGGTCAAAGGACAATTTAGCAGATCCCTTAACTAAAGGACTAGCTAGAGAGTTAGTTCTAAATACATCGAGGGGGATGGGGCTGAGGTCTATAAATTATCAAGTCTCCAATAATGGTAACCCGACCTACGTGACTGGAGATCCCAAGATCAAGGTTCAATGGGATAACAATTTATTTGAGGAACTTGTGCGGGTGCTACCAAGCATTTTACCCCTTCCTATGATGTGGTAGCACATTCTATATCGCCGAGAGACTAAGTTTTAGACTCTTAATGCTAACTATAGCTAGTAAGCAGTCCTAATACTAAGCACCTATATGAGAGTAGAAGTGTGGCCGCTTCTATGAGAATTGAGGCCAATTCTCTATAACACTCAAGAAAATTGGGGATGACTTATGGCCATAAAGAGCACAACCACATGGGACTCAATGATGATTTTGAGGGTATGGGTGAGACCTGTCAACTAGATTTACAACACATAGCAGTATAGTTCAAGACGCAAGTTTACTGTCAGCTTGTAAGTTTATTGATCTATCTAAGAAAAGGTTCAAGTCGAAGACACTTAATACCTATACATACTTCTCATAAGTACTCCAGACAACTTCTTTTGATTTGATTTTCAATATTTTCATTATGTGGGGGATTGTTAGCAAAACTTGGTTTTGGCTTGTGAGAATGAAAAACTAGTTTTGAGCATAGTCCCATATTGCCCGGGGAAGAACTATTAATGCATATTTAATAAAACTCCCTTTATTGGGCTTTGTAGCTTCCCAAGAGCCAAGCCATAGCCTACCACACACGTGCGCGCACGTTCCGAGCCGGGCCAAGTATGGGCACGGGCTCGGGCTGAGGCTGAGGCTGTGGCTCGAGAGCTATGTGGATGCGAATGGGCTTCGGGCCATCTTTTACATTGATTTTTAAATTTTAATGGAGAGTTATTCCTACCATTGCACGCTTCACGAGGCTGAGTTAGGTTTGTTGAACCTGGACCTCTGCCCTAACGCATGCAACCGTTACACCTGATAGAGCAGTGAATTCTCTTTAGTGCGGAAACCGTTACTGCATACGATAGGCTGTGAGTGGGGGGACATTACGGCTAAACACCTCTATATAAGGGAGGGTCCAATGGAGCCAGAAACACCCACCAAAAGCCAAAAGCTCTCTCCTCTCTCTCTGTTTCTTTCTTTCTTTCGTGATTCGGTTGCTATCTAGAGTACGCTGAGAGTTCCAAAGGGGTTCCCTTCGGTGCTAAAGAGGAGTCCAGTCGTTGTACCCTGGGGAGCGTTCGTCGGAGGCCTTCAAGCACCTACCAAGACGGAAAAATAGCTTTTAGGGCATTGTGCTAGCACATGCCTCGACTATTGCTAAGTCCACCGTTTCTCCTTCCCTCTCTTCCCCTTTTGCCATATCTATAGAAGGTCTTAGGATCCCACCTAAATCTTGTTTGATTATGTGTTAACCTTTGCATGCTAAACCCCTCAACCGTAGTTCTACTATTTTTGCAATCTATATTTGTAACATTATTATCTTGCTAGTCATCGTTTGCATGCCATAATAGAATAGAATCCCAACACAGTACAGGTGCTTAACGTTGGAGAATAAACCATACTCAGAGAGCGTTATAATTGAAATTACAATGGAGTCGGCTAGGATCTTCTAGGAACCAAGAGGGGGGGATCTTGGTGTCACTGTTTAACTATCATACTCCATATCTAATATACAAGTTGCTAGTATATGCATAACCACATGTTGACCCTTTGGGTGAAGATAAATTATGCATAACCATATAGCCATTAGATATGTGGTCATTAAGATGTGCCTTGTTATTGTATATTCAGGCTTCATTCTATAATTGAGATTTAGGATACACATTTTTGGCATTCACCTTGTGTTAACATTGTATCAGAGCCAGCATCCTTTACTGCCATTTGTCCCCGCTTTCGGGTTTTTTATAAGGGGTCGAGCGTCTTGTTATATTCTTTACTTATTGTGACTCCTGCAACTTTGATCCTTATTAGGTTGGTATTGTCTACATTTTGGTAATTGACTATTGCTGGATTCCTTGCCATACAACAATGACACCATTAGGAGGATTGATGCTCACTGGTGGTGGTCACCGCAATCCGCATATTCTCCTTATGAAACCTCCACTTCTTTCCCTCTATATGACAACCTTGTTGTTGTTTTTCACTCTTGTGAAGCTGTTGACATTATTGTGATTTGTGCTACAAATTCGTCCTTCATCTCCATCTTTATCCTCCATCTCCAGACTTTGCTTGGCTGCAACTGCTACTTCTCTCCTCTATTATATGCTATTGGAGGCTACCGTTTCATCTCCCTAGAGTTGTTAGATACCCTCACACCCCAAAACCCGGGTTGTAAGGGGAGGTCCATAGCAAGTATATTAAGCGGGTGATGGGTGTCTCCCTCACCGATGTGGGACTATCCGTTAACACTCCCCCTCACACGGAGCACGCGTGGCAAGGATCCTCCCACGCGGAGCACGCGTAGCAAGGCACAATCGGTGTAGAAGACGGTGAACCCTAGCTCTAATACCTTGCTAGATACCCTTACACCCTAAAACCCGGGTCGGAAGGGGAGGTCCAGAGAGGTTATATGAAGTGGCCAATGGGTCGCCCCCTTGTCGATGTGGGACTAACCGATGGACTATCTCAACAAGAGCAATGTTCTAAAAAACGATAGGCGCTAGTCGGACAGTGGGGGGCCTTCTAGCACCTAGGCCGCCTAGGCGGGTAATGAAGACAGGATCCGCACCACAGGCTTAATAATGCTGAAATGACTTGTTTTTATTTTTATCTGCTGTGTTTAGACCTTTTTTATGATGTTTTGGGCCATTTTTAGGATTTATAAATGATGTAAAATATTCCTTAAGTCATGGGGGTTGTTTGCGACCTCATCCAAGAGCTTTTTGGACGATTCTGGGTTTTTTTGGATGTGATTTCTGTTTATTATTAACAAAAACAGCAAACAGGTATCAATGGGGCGCCGACGGTCGAGGTTAAAACCTCAAACCGATGGCCGGATGATCGTGGCAGCCTTTTGGCATCCTCTTAATTGATGGGCAGCCTTCTGGCACCCTATAAAATGACGTGGCAGCTATTGGGCTTTAATTAAAGGTTAATTAGGCTTATCCTAAGCCCAATAGGGCTTCACACAAAGTTGTCGCTCACCTTATCTCCCTTCCACCATCTACCCACGCGAACCCCCCTCCGCCTCTTCTTCATGCAGAAACCGAGTTGCCCGACCCCCTTTTTTGTCCCCTCTCTTCTTTCTCTATCTCTCCCTTGTTTCTCTCTCTTTTTCTTTCCTTTCGTAGCCAAACGCATCTCCATTGTTCCCCTCTTGTTCTCCTTTGATCCTCACTACCGATACGAAACCCTGATCCTATAAAGAGAAGGACAAACCCTAGAGAATGCAGATTTTTGGTGAACAAAAATATCTTCGTGAGAGATTAGGGTTGACTCGTGTCCCCATCCCTTCTTCCTTGACTTCGCCTCGAGAAGCATCGTCTTCCACCTCTAGGAGTGGTACTTGGCTAGCAAACCAAAGGATTCGGTGACCTCGTCTCGACGGCCTTTCTCCGTGAGCGAATCCCATGCGAGATTTCCTCGTTTATACGGCGGTTTGATTTATTTATGTTCTTATTTTTTTTCTTTTTTTCCTTAAATTCTGCACATCATATCTTGATTCCTTCGCCTCTTTCGCTTCCCAAAACCCTCTGCTTCGCTTCCATTGCATGCCTGAACCAAGGCTCATGCCCGCCATGATCATCCCGGCTTAATCGGGACCCCGTTGGTTGCCTTTTTGCTTTATTTTCTGCATTTATTCGTTGCTGAATTTTTATTTTTTGCACCATATTTCATTGTTGCGAATAAATTTAATTGTTAAAAGAATCATATTTGCCGTTTGCCATCTAGAGAAACGATCGTAGGTTGCCTCCTGCCCTAGCTTGCATCAGCAGGGCTTAGGCGTTTTGACTTTTTTAAATTATTTTATTTATTATTTTGATATTATATTTAAGATATATAATTTAAAATTACTATAAATTTAAGATTATCCTAAATATTATTTTAAAGAGCATGTATCATTTACATAACCACAAACTTAAGATTAACAAGAACAAAAACAAGCATGATATTATGAGATAATATTATAATATCCATGATTTTAATACAATTCAAATCATAAATTCAAGATTATCAACAATAGAATAGCATCTATACATGTTCTAGTGCCTAGGCCCACCTAGGCAGCCACCTAGACCTGCCTAGCGGCTTGGGATGCTTTTCTGCACCGCTTAGGGGCTAGGCTGGGCGGTCGAGGGCCTTCTAGCGCCTAGACTGCTTTTTAGAACATTGCCCGAGAGCACAGTCAATATGATTTTGTACTCTCTGTCCACCGTCTTCAGTGGTGATACATGGACAGTATGCCGTCGCGATGCTTGATACTGCCTTGAATCACCCAGCATATGCCATAATCATTTCATTGTGTGTAAGAAGGGGGATGGGAGAAGACAATAACCTAAAGGTTTTCTTGGGCTGACCCTCCTTGTTCATCCATTTTGACCAATAGGTTTTGGTGACCACTTAATCATGCAGGTTGGCATGTCTAGTATTTAAGTTAGTGGGTTTAATAACTTTAATCATTCATGTTGGCATGTCCAGGATTTAAGTTTGTGGGTTTAATCACTTTAATCATGCAGGTTGTCATGCATTTTATGTCAATGGAATCCCAAAAATAATAATGTTTTAAAAAACGGAAGGCGGAAGACGGGCGGTCAAGTGGTTTCAAGGCGGAAGGCGGAAGGTGGACGACTAGGCGAGCGCCCTGAGAAAAAGGCGGGCACCCCTCTACATAAAATATATTATATATATTCTATATGTATGTATATATATAAATTCATAATTCTATATAAAAAAACAATATTAGAAAGTTTTACATATGCAAACATCAAAACTACCGATCTGAATATAAAAGTTTTATGAAAAGGGAGGAGGGGATTGGGTGGGTAGGGGTATTTCGGTATGGTTACCTCAATACCTATACCCGATTGTCCCTCTAACTTGAGTATACCAGATAATACAGTTGTACTCCAACTTTATTGTGATGTACCCAAATTCCAACCAATCATATATTGTTATCCAAATTCTATCCAAACTCATACCATACAAGAACCAATATAGTAAAAATTCGTAAGAGCTTCTTAAACATTTCATCACAATACATTGAAAAAAAAAATTCCTCAAGCAATTGCATATGGTGAAGAAACAGAAAATTCATTACAGAAAAAAAAAAATTCCTCAAGCAATTGCATACAGTGAGACCGCCTAGGCGCCCGCTTTTTACCCGCCTAGGCGGGTCGGATTCCGCCTAGGCGCCCGCCTTTGTTCAACCCGCCTGCAGTGCCGCTTTTTGCTGAAGCGGAGCGGCCAACCCCCTAAAACGCCTAGGCGGCCGCCCGGACCGCCTTTTAGAACCTTTCATATGAATTATGCCTTGCCTGTATGAAAACTGTGCACTTGGGTATAATTTAATGTAAATACTATTCACTTGGCAACTTTAAATATCAGAAACTACTTGAGTGGAAATAATTTCAACCCAAGAGTTTAGGTATTGTGTCAATCCATATCTACCTCATCGCATAAGTAGAAACGAAAAATCTTAAGATCGTGCCATGAGATTGGCTTGAACTAGAAATTAACCACATATATATATAATTTCCCCAACTCGAAACGATTGCAATGAATCTTGAACCATAAAATCTCAGTTATCACTAACCTTGTATTTGAAAAAATCTTGCCCTCATCATGAAAGCTTGCCAAATCCAAGCCTCTTGACCCCACACAGGGACTGTCGTCTAGGCTTACTGTAGCCGACTTGACCGCTAGTTGGCAAGCCCAGCTGGGTCGCTGTGCAGCGATAGTACTTCAGCTGCTAACTTCTGCCATTGTGGCCTGCACCACCATCAACCTCTTGGTACAAATCTCTCCACTTAAAATGGCCTTAATTCAGGGTTAAGTATGGAGGTCCTAGGTACATGAGCACAATTTTGTACACCACATTGAATTTAAAACATATCTTTCCAGGCCTGAAATTGGTTTTTGTGATTTGCACCTTTATTTAGCTTAATCATGACTTAACAAACTGCTACACCATCAAAAGGATCAAGTGATCCATGACACTTTGATTTAATTTCCATAGCTTATGTTTGTAATTCGGAGGACCAATGGTAAAACAGTAGTGTTTTGGAACAGCTGCCAATGAATTGAAAGTATATAGAAGAAGGCAGCACATAGAATTTCAAGTGCTTTACATTTATATCGAGGCACATGAAGATAATGCAATGTGTATTGAATCTGTTTCGTTTCATTTATATAGGTGGCCACAAGCAAAGGCACTTCCAGGTGCTAATCGTCTTATTAGGCATCTTCATAGGCATGGAGTTCCATTGGCACTTGCTTCAAACTCCATGAAGAAACATATAGAGACAAAAATTTCACATCAACAAGGTTTTCACTTTCTCTTGGATTCCATTGATTTTCATATAATGCCTTTGTTATGCATATCGTTTTCGTTAGCATGGGATTCAATTAGCACCACTTCAAAGTACATAAAGAAATATAATATCATCATCAATATTCAAGTCTTATGCCATCATGGTATGTCCGATTTTAAGGCACGGCACTAAATAAGAATGCTCCACAAAAGATTGACAAGAATTATCTGACCGGCTGTCAACTTGATGTCAACCTCAAAGATTGGTGACTAAAACCTGGCCAAGGCATCTTGGAAAGGGATGGCCCTACAATAAACCCAAAAGGCTAGTTGGCAGCTAGGGAGACCTAATGTAGTTTAGGCTCACGAATCAGAGAGGAACCCTCCAGGGTTTCCTAGATTTGTTGAAACAACGGGTGTGGAAGGCAATATTTTACATAGGGAATTGCATTAATCTCTGTGGCACAAAAGAGAAGCCAAAGTGCTAACGTGGAAAAAGCATCACATTCTATGAAGAAACATTTAGAGACAAAAATATCACATCAACAAGGTTGTCGCTTCCACCTAGTTTTAACAGATTTTGATAAATGCCTTCATTTTGTTGCATCATTATCATTTTCTTTGTTGGGTTGAGTTGGTTTTAATTTACCCATTTTGTTCAACTTGATGGCTGGAGAGTTCTACTCCCTGGAATTTTTAACTCATACTAGTTCTCAATCATCTTGTATTCAATTGGTACAATTAAAAAAAACAAATATAAATGTGTAAACTTTTTTTCTCCTAGTTGGACGACACTTGCATTGCACATACTCGTTGGACGGAGATTCTTCGAGTATACGTGGTGCAAATAACTTTCAGACAGCTATACAAAACATTAGTGAATTTTCAAAAGACTTGCCGACAACATTTTCTCGCTCTATAATACACACGCCCTTTATGCGATGATTCTTAGAACATACGTCTTGTAATAATTTTCAAACATAAGCAAAGCAATTTTCATTTGGTGATCGCTTGAGTCTGCTTCACGTTTAAATAATGTAGAGAGAGTGTCATATAGAGAAAACATTATAGATATAAAAAATATAGTATATATAGAATGTCACAGAGAGAAAATATTGTAGAGAGAGAATGTTATCTCTCTATATAATTCTCTCTCTGCAAATTATACTATGTCTCCATCAAATAGTATAATTGACCATGGCTATAAAATTAGGATCAATAAAATCTATCCTTGAAATGTGATAGGTAGCTCTCGTGAAAGACGTGCATTATATTTGGTCAATAATGTAATATAATGCGATTGATTAGCATGTAGTTTGTCAGTCATATTTTCACCGTTTTATTTTTTAGCTTGCCTTGAACTTCTTCACAGGTTGGAAAGAATTTTTTTCTGTTATTCTTGGTGGAGACGAAGTTAATCATGGAAAACCTTCTCCTGATATGTGAGTATTTATGTTCAATGATAGGATGAATACGTGTTTTCATTACTTGAATTGTTTAATATAGCAGTCTTCCTTCCGTTCACACTGTTGCCATCTTTAACATGCAATTCAGATTCCTAGAAGCAGCAAAGAGATTGGGTGTGGATACCGCAAATTGTCTAGTGATTGAAGATTCTCCGTGAGTAAAATTGGTTCATAATTTACTTTGCTATGTTATTGGAAATATAACCCAGTAATTTTTGTACATTTCATTTGATGACATCAGCATTTGGAGCTTCATTTGCTACATCTCTATTTGGGGTGATGTTTAGAGACCCCTGGCCTGCTATTTAGACATCTTAGACAGGCATATTTAGGATGTTTTCTTACAAATACATGAGGGTGTAAGGCATGGTGTCTCCGAAACATGATGTGCTGACATATGCAGAGATTACTATATATGAGTATTTGAACTAAATGAAAAATAGACATCTACAAAACTAAAATGTTAATAGAAAACAAGAATTGTAAAATCATTCCCGCTGAATGTCTAACATAGTTGTCACTTCTCAACACTTGAGTTACTCTGCAACTTCAAAATTTTAAATAACATTTGACACAATTAATGTTTTCTTAACCAACATATAATCGAAAAGTTGCAAGGTAAAGTACCTCGTTTTATGAGCCGGTTTGCAGGAGAGTTTTTTTTTAAGATGGTGGGATTGGTATGAGTCGAAGATATAATTTGGAAGTGTTAATGTATATTATAGGTTATACATATGAGTTCAGTGTACATGACTTATTCCCTATACATGTATGATGCTTATATATTCGTGGCTATTGTCCTAATGAGAATTGCTCGTCATTCTCCCAAACCCTAGCCATCTCTCTCTCTCTCTCTCTCTCTCTCTCTCTCTCTCTCTCTCTCTCCCCCCCCCCCCTAGGGTTGTGGTAACATGGTATCGGAGCCTATTTCTGTCGAAGATGATGCGGTCGGGGCTGGAGGAGAGACCTGCGATGCTGGAGTAGGAGCCGGTGGTGTTTTTGAAGATCGCGGAGCAGGAGCAGTTGCAGGAGGCCTAGCCACGGTCGGAGATGATGCTGGGGCAAGTGGACACAAGATGATAGAGAGGGGGTGTGTCAAAGAAGCTGTCGGGGTACTGGCCAGCAACGGTCTCGGAGCCTCTGAGGTGGTGGTTGTAGGTACAAAATCTAGCTAACGCCCGACAGTGGGACCCGTAGTCCTGCCTGAGGCCCACGGGGATGATAGTGGGACCTGCAGCCTTGCCTGAGGCCCACTGAGATGACAGTGGGACCCACAGCCCTGCTTGGGCCCCATACATACTATCTAGGATCTAGTAAATTCCCCCGGATGTTTACCAGAACCCCCAGTATTCCCAAACTACTATATATAGCAGACCCGACAAATATTTCAGATCGGATTTTATTATTCCACAACCCAATTTCTATTTTCCAGAGCTCCTCGAGCTTTCTGGTATTCAGACTCTAGCTAAACCTATTCCACCCTCTGTCTACTTGTATAATCACTCCTCGGCCTGTCGATAGTAGCTCTACTTCTTTTAGAGTTAGTGGATTCAAAGGTTGCGTCTTGCCGCACGAAGACGTAGGTTTCGGCCGAACTCTGTCACCACACCTTGTGTCAACTCTCTCTCTCTCTCTCTCTAGTCTACAGTATTAGCTTGACATCTCAATGCTCTACAGCGCGCCACATCCCTGAAGCTCTACCCATCAATCAACTGTTGGAGGGGGGCCGTACAACGGCCGTATCTCCCCCCACAGTGGTTCCAGCGAGTAACCCTACCTCCATCAAATCCAATAAGGAAGGTGCTAACTGTAGAGGCCATGGAGAGATTGACTCTTGCTTCAGATGGATGTGAAGAATGTGTTTCTTCACGGTGATCTCTCTGAGGTTGTCTATTTACAGCATTCTCTTGGTCTCAGTACGCATTTTCAACACGTCTGTCGTTTCCATCGGGCTATATATGGACTCAAACAGGCTCCTTGTGCCTAGTTTGAGCGTTTTTCTCGTGTAGTTACTGAGATCAGCTTTATGGAGAGCTTTTAGGATCACTCTATGTTCGTGCGGGTTTCCTCCTAGGGCTAGGCCATCATCCTTCTCTATGTCGATGACATGATCCTTACAAGTGACGACTCCGGTGCCATAGCATCTCTTCAGCAGTATCTTCAGAGTCAGTATCAGATGAAGGATCTTGGTCCCCTGCATTACTTTCTTAGCCTGGAGGTTACTAGGGGTGCTTGGGGGATTCTGAGTTCTCAACAGAAGTACACAGCTGATATCCTTAGTCGGGCTGAACTCTTTGACTGTCGTATGATTGACATTCCTCTTGAGCTTCATATGAAGCTACGCCCTGTTGATGGTGAGCCCCTCTCAAATCCTACCTGGTACCGAGAGATAGTTTGTCAGCTAGTCTACCTTTGCATCACCAGGCCGGATATTGCTCATGCAGTCAGTATTCTTAACCAGTTTGTGGATGCACCTCACTCAGCTCACTATGTTGCTCTCCTACGGGCTCTCTGGTACCTTCAAGGCACTATTACCAGGTCGCTCTTTTTCTTCTCGACCTCTTCTATGGTTCTTCGTGCCTATTCTGATGCTGACTAGGCAGGTGACCCGACTACTCATCGTTCGACTACTAGATATTACCAATTTTTTGGTGAATCTCTCATCTCCTGGAAGAGCAAGAAGCAGAAGGTTGTCTCCCTCTCCAGCACTGAGGCCGAGTTTCATGCCATGGCCCCTACTACTAAGGAGATTGCATCTTCGGTGTCTTCTTCAAGATCTTGGCGTTGATACTTTTGGACCTACAACTCTTCATTGTAACAACAAGAGTGCTATTAAGATTGTCAGCAATCCGGTGTTTCATGAGCGGACAAAGTACATTGAGCTCGATTGTTACTTCTCCAGAAAGCAATACGAGGCTGGGACCATCTCTCTGCCCTATATGTCCTCCACAGAGTAGAGTGCTGATTTTTTTCATGAAGTTACATCACTTTTCTCGTTTTCGGTTCCTTATTAGCAAACTCTCAGTGTTTGATCCATCGTGAGTTTGAGGGGGGGGGTATTAATGTATATTGTTGGTTATAAATGAGTTCGGTGTACATGACTTATTCCCTACACATGTATGATGCCTATATATTCGTGGTTATTGCCCTAATGAGAATTGCCCGTCATTCTCCCAAACCCTAGCCATCTCTCTCTCTCTCTCTCTCTCTCTCTCTCTCTCTCTCTCTCTCTCTCTCTCTCTCTCTCTCTCCCCCCAAGGGTTGTCGTAATAGGAAGATATGACCTTTGGTAAATTTCTAGATCTTGAACTGTGGGTCACATCGTCTCAACAGTCACAAGAGGGAAGATGATGTCATACCTGTTAGCGCAAAAATTGTTAAGTGCAGTAACTGGTTTGTAGTACCCTTCAGATCTTGGTCAATTAATTGCAAAAATATATAGAGCAATGAAAATCGTGGGGAAGCAATGTAAGGTGTTTCTATTGCAAAAGATATTGTTGGGTTGCTAAGGAAATTTGGTGGATTCTCAAAGGTTTTTGGACTCATGAATGATCTATAGGAGTTCATATTAAGTATGCATATTTTCTTTTTTTAGATTATACTGTGTTTTGATTGATGATGTAGAATCACTACAAAAAAAACAGTTATTACCGACGGAAAATATCCGTCGGTAATATTAACATTCCGTCGGTAATAGTTTATAGCGACGGAAGATATTTCCGTCGCCGGCTGTCGAGAAAAAAGGTGTCGGGGAAAACAATACGACGGACCAAATATTACCGTCGGTAATAATAATTAATACCGACAGTAATATTAAAACCGTCGGTCATATTTAATCAATTAAAAATTAATATAATATATTATGGCCGACGAATCTTAATAATCTGTCGGTAATATATAAGCATTTTACCGACGGTTATGGTATATACTGTCGGTAATAATATATATATTACCGACGCATATATATGTCCCATCGGTAATAATATATATATTACCGACGGATATTATATGCCGTCGGCAAATTATTTATAATTTAAAAAAAATGAAAACATTATTACCGACGGAATAATTCATGTCCGTCGGTAATAAGTATGTTTTTTTTTATAAATTTATCTAAATAATGTTATTTAGTTCCTGTGATTTACAACAATACCACAATATATTACCACAATTTATAAAATATTACCACAAATTTTAAAATATTACCTAAATTGATAAAAAAAATTACAGCAAATTATCAAATATTACCACAGTACCCGACAATTATAGACAAGAACAAAAAATAACCACATATTACAAAATAATATTTACACAATCCAAAACTGAGAGATGATACATGCCCTACATGCCCTATCTCAACCACCCCCGCCCGCCACCAACGCTGGTGCTCTCATCGATCCCCTGACGCCGCCCTATCTCAACCACCCCCGCCCGCCACCAACGCTGGTGCTCTCATCGATCCCCTGACGCCGCCCTGCTCCTGCAATTAACATGTATTTGTTAAAAAAATGGTTTATATCTATAACTGATTCTAAGCGTTAAAAAATGATAAGTTAGCGTGTTTCGGTTTTGAAATAGGTTTGGATTCGATCGGATCGTCAACGGATCGGCATCCGATAATTCGAACTTGGAATTATTCCGTATTTCGGACTTGCGAGCGGGTTCTAATTGGATATTTGACCAATTTACGCTCCGATTCACCGATTTAGAGTCTAAGTGTTGGAAAATCATAAGTTAGCGTGTTTCGGATATAAAATAGGTTTGGATTCGATCGGATCGTCAACGGATCGGCATCCGATAATTCGAACTTGGAATTATTTCGTATTTCGGACTTGCGAGCGGGTTCTAATTGGATATTTGACCAATTTACGATCCGATTCACCGATTTAGAGTCTAAGTGTTGGAAAATCATAAGTTAGCGTGTTTCGGATATGAAATATGTTTGGATTCGATCGGATCGTCATCGGATCGGCATCCGATAATTCGAACTTGGAATTATTCCGTATTTCAGACTTGCGAGCGGGTTCTAATTGGATATTTGACCAATTTACGCTCCGATTCACCGATTTAGAGTCTAAGTGTTGGAAAATCATAAGTTAGCGTGTTTCGGATATGAAATAGGTTTGGATTCGATCGGATCGTCAACGGATCGGCATCCGATAATTCGAACTTGGAATTATTCCGTATTTCAGACTTGCGAGCGGGTTCTAATTGGATATTTGACCAATTTACGATCCGATTCACCGATTTAGAGTCTAAGTGTTGGAAAATCATAAAGTAGCGTGTTTCGGATATGAAATATGTTTGGATTCGATCGGATCGTCATCGGATCGGCATCCGATAATTCGAACTTGGAATTATTCCGTATTTCGGACTTGCGAGCGGGTTCTAATTGGATATTTGACCAATTTACGATCCGATCGATTCACCGATTTAGAGTCTAAGTGTTGGAAAATCATAAGTTGGCGTGTTTCGGATATGAAATAGGTTTGGATTCGATCGGATCGTCAACGGATCGGCATCCGATAATTCGAACTTGAAATTATTCCGTATTTCGGACTTGCGAGCGGGTTCTAATTGGATATTTGACCAATTTACGATCCGATTCACCGATTTAGAGTCTAAGTGTTGGAAAATCATAAGTTAGCGTGTTTCGGATATGAAATATGTTTGGATTCGATCGGATCGTCATCGGATCGGCATCCGATAATTCGAACTTGGAATTATTCCGTATTTCGGACTTGCGAGTGGGTTCTAATTGGATATTTGACCAATTTACGCTCCGATTCACCGATTTAGAGTCTAAGTGTTGGAAAATCATAAGTTAGCATGTTTCGGATATGAAATAGGTTTGGATTCGATCGGATCGTCAATGGATCGGCATCCGATAATTCGAACTTGGAATTATTCCGTATTTCGGACTTGCGAGCGGGTTCTAATTGGATATTTGACCAATTTACGATCCGATTCACCGATTTAGAGTCTAAGTGTTGGAAAATCATAAGTTAGCGTGTTTCGGATATGAAATATGTTTGGATTCGATCGGATCGTCATCGGATCGGCATCCGATAATTCGAACTTGGAATTATTCCGTATTTCGGACTTGCGAGCGGGTTCTAATTGGATATTTGACCAATTTACGATCCGATCGATTCACCGATTTAGAGTCTAAGTGTTGGAAAATCATAAGTTAGCGTGTTTCGGATATGAAATAGGTTTGGATTCGATCGGATTGTCAACGGATCGGCATCCGATAATTCGAACTTGGAATTATTCCGTATTTCGGACTTGCGAGCGGGTTCTAATTGGATATTTGACCAATTTACGATCCGATCGATTCACCGATTTAGAGTCTAAGTGTTGGAAAATCATAAGTTAGCGTGTTTCGGATATGAAATAGGTTTGGATTCGATCGGATCGTCAACGGATCGGCATCTGATAATTCGAACTTGGAATTATTCCGTATTTCGGACTTGCGAGCGGGTTCTAATTGGATATTTGACCAATTTACGATCCGATTCACCGATTTAGAGTCTACGTGTTGGAAAATCATAAGTTAGCGTGTTTCGGATATGAAATATGTTTGGATTCGATCGGATCGTCATCGGATCGGCATCCGATAATTCGAACTTGGAATTATTCTGTATTTCGGACTTGCGAGCGGGTTCTAATTGGATATTTGACCAATTTACGATCCGATTCACCGATTTAGAGTCTAAGTGTTGGAAAATCATATGTTAGCGTGTTTCGGATATGAAATAGGTTTGGATTCGATCCGATCGTCATCGGATCGGCATCCGATAATTCGAACTTGGAATTATATTCCGTATTTCGGACTTGTGAGCGGGTTCTAATTGGATATTTGACCAATTTACGATCCGATTCACCGATTTAGAGTCTAAGTGTTGGAAAACCATAAGTTAGCGTGTTTCGAATATGAAATAGGTTTGGATTCGATCCGATCGTCATCGGATCGGCATCCGATAATTCGAAGTTGGAATTATTCCGTATTTCGGACTTGCGAGCGGGTTCTAATTGGATATTTGACCAATTTACGATCCGATTCACCGATTTAGAGTCTAAGTGTTGGAAAATCATAAGTTAGCGTGTTTCGGATATGAAATAGGTTTGGAATCGATCCGATCGTCATCGGATCGGTATCCGATAATTCGAACTTGGAATTATTCCGTATTTCGGACTTGCGAGCGGGTTATAATTGGATATTTGACCAATTTACGCTCCGATTCACCGATTTAGAGTGTAAGTGTTGGAAAATCATAAGTTAGCGTGTTTCGGATATGAAATAGGTTTGGATTCGATCCGATCGTCATCGGATCGGCATCCGATAATTCGAAGTTGGAATTATTCCGTATTTCGGACTTGCGAGCGGGTTCTAATTGGATATTTGACCAATTTACGATCCGATTCACCGATTTAGAGTCTACGTGTTGGAAAATCATAAGTTAGCGTGTTTCGGATATGAAATATGTTTGGATTCGATCGGATCGCCATCGGATTGGCATCCGATAATTCGAAGTTGGAATTATTCCGTATTTCGGACTTGCGAGCGAGTTATAATTGGATATTTGACCAATTTACGCTCCGATTCACCGGTTTAGAGTCTAAGTGTTGGCATTACATCTTTCTACTATATTCTCTTTGTATAATCGTAAAAAGTACCAATTGCATGAGTGAATTTAAAATAATTTGCACTTACAAAGCTTCAGTCAAAGTTTACCTGTATGCCAGCATAACTGCAGAGATAGAAATTGAACTCCGTTGGGTGGCATATGGTTGTGTCCACTACAAATGTCACATGAGGGAGATATCCCTCTTCCAACGAGGCGCACACCTAGCATGATTAAAAAACAAAATTCTATCATTTAAAAGAAAAACAGAGGCTACATCATTACTATGAGAGAGAGAGAGACCATTTACGATCCGATTTACCGATTTAGAGTCTAAGTGTTGGAAAATCATAAGTGTGATAATATGATCTAAACTCAAATTAGTAAGATTCATATTTTTTGCTAATATTATAAAGATTAGTAAGTACCTGATCATGAGGATGAGCCACCGCTAGACCGGTTTATGAATTCATAAAATTTACGCTCCAGTTCCCTGCGAGCTTCTCTTTCCTCATCGAGGGCCTTCTTCTCCGCCTCAACCCTCTGCTCGAGGGCCTGCCTCTGCTCTCGCTCCGCCTCAATCCTCTGCTCGAGGGCATGCCTCTGCTCTCGCTCCGCGTCTAGCGCAGACTGCAGCTGAGTGATAGCACCGGTCTGGGTGTCCCGTGCTCTCGAGCGCATACCCTCTCGTCCAAAGTAGGAGGAGGGTGTGACTCCAAGGCCCGTACAGAGGACACGACTGTGCGTGGCAGGTCTCAGCACAGTATCCATCGCTGAGTCGACAGATACTGAGCTGGAGGAGGAGCCGGCCTCGCCCGACGGGGTCACCAGAAGTCGCATCCTCTCCTATATAAAAACAACCAATGATATTCAATGATATTTTATGGCATATGTATAAGAATATATTAACAGTAATTTAATTACTTACCACTTGCGAGGCAACCCTGTCGTCCAGAAATGCCCCATCGATACGCCGCCTCCTAGAGGCCTCAAAAAGGTCAATCCTATTAGGCTCGTGGCCCAAGGACTGTCTTTGGACATATAAAATAAATAGATGAGTTAATATAACATGTATAGAGCTTTAAATAATAACAATGTTTGTATCATTTACCAGCTGCTGGGCAAGCTGGGGCATGGAGGTCCTCCCCTTCACTGGAGCAGGTGTCGTCGAGGCACTTCTATTCTGCTTGCCTATAGCAGATTTCCTCTGTGTCAATCGATTAAATTTTGAAACATCAATACAAATTTTTAGTATAACATTAAAACAAGTACAAATCAACAAAATTATAATTATACCTGAAAGCTAGGGGTGGCCCAGTAAGCGACCAAAAACTGTAGAACGTGTAGCGGTGGCGCGTCTCTCGTCCCGGCCGCAGCCTGTACCTCCTCAGCCGGCTGGCCGACCAAGTAACCGTAGAGCTGGTAGAGCTCGTGACGGTAATCCCTGTACCGCTCACCCATCATCTTCCACAAGTCCTCCCGATGGGTGTCGGTTTCCATGTTCTCCCATATAAATTTCTCCTGTAAAATCAATTTAGAAACAAGTCATTTTATCAAATCAAATTATAAAGAAGTACGATATTATTCTAAAATGCTTTAATGAAACTAACGTACCAAAAACTGCTGATACATCCTCTCCTTATAGGATGCATCAATGTTCTTCCACCCCTTTAACCCCACAATCGGGGCATTCCTCTCCTCCCGTACTATAATGCCGACCCATGTGGCGGCGTCAGAAGCGTGCTCGCCCACAAAGGTCCTGCCGCTCCACTGTAGGGACAGCGGCTCGCGTAAGGCCGACAAGCGTCGGGCCGTCGTCACGCCCCGGTCGCCTACGTGCCTGGTGATCCTCGACCCTGCAAATAAAATATACATCAGTACTGAAGAAGTATTTACAACATGTATAAAACTTTAGATCTAAACATTACCTGTGGGCGTAGACGCTGTAGTCGAGTGCTGAGCACTGCTCGAAGCTCCGGAGGCTGCGACCACATCAGGAGCTGGTGTGGAGAGAGGAGCAGCACTACCAGATCCGGACGGCTCAGCCTCGGACCCTGGGGTGGCAGCCGGAGCGCTCCGAGCTGCCCCACCCCTGCCTCTACGAACATATGACCGTGATGCCATCTGAAACAGTTTAATTTACATATGAAACAGTAAGATTTACATATGAAACAATATGAAACAGTTTGATTTACATATGAAACAGTATGATTTACATATGAAACAATATGAAACAGTTTGATTTACATATGAAACAGTATGATTTATGAAACAATATGAAACAGTTTGATTTACATATGAAACGGTATGATTTACATATGAAACAGTTATAATTGGTCAAATATCCAATTATAACTCGCTCGCAAGTCCGAAATACGGAATATAATTCCAAGTTCGAATTATCGGATGCCGATCCGATGACGATCAGATCGAATCCAAACCTATTTCATATCCGAAACACGCTAACTTATGATTTTCCAACACTTAGACTCTAAATCGGTGAATCGGATCGTAAATTGGTCAAATATCCAATTAGAACCCGCTTGCAAGTCCGAAATACGGAATAATTCCAACTTCGAATTATCGGATGCCGATCCGATGACGATCGGATCGAATCCAAACCTATTTCATATCCGAAACACGCTAACTTATGATTTTCCAACACTTAGACTCTAAATCGGTGAATCGGATCGTAAATTGGTCAAATATCCAATTAGAACCCGCTCGCAAGTCTGAAATACGGAATATAATTCCAAGTTCGAATTATCGGATGCCGATCCGATGACGATCGGATCGAATCCAAACCTATTTCATATCCGAAACACGCTAACTTATGATTTTCCAACACTTAGACTCTAAATCGGTGAATCGGATCGTAAATTGGTCAAATATCCAATTAGAACCCGCTCGCAAGTCCGAAATATGGAATAATTCCAACTTCGAATTATCGGATGCCGATCCGATGATGATCGGATCGAATCCAAACCTATTTCATATCCGAAACACGCTAACTTATGATTTTCCAACACTTAGACTCTAAATCGGTGAATCGGAGCGTAAATTGGTCAAATATCCAATTATAACCCGCTCGCAAGTCCGAAATACGGAATAATTCCAAGTTCGAATTATCGGATGCCGATCCGATGACGATCGGATCGAATCCAAACCTATTTCATATCCGAAACACGCTAACTTATGATTTTCCAACACTTAGACTCTAAATCGGTGAATCGGATCGTAAATTGGTCAAATATCCAATTAGAACCCGCTTGCAAGTCCGAAATACGGAATAATTCCAACTTCGAATTATCGGATGCCGATCCGATGACGATCGGATCGAATCCAAACCTATTTCATATCCGAAACACGCTAACTTATGATTTTCCAACACTTAGACTCTAAATCGGTGAATCGGAGCGTAAATTGGTCAAATATCCAATTAGAACCCGCTCGCAAGTCCGAAATACGGAATATAATTCCAAGTTCGAATTATCGGATGCCGATCCGATGACGATCGGATCGAATCCAAACCTATTTCATATCCGAAACACGCTAACTTATGATTTTCCAACACTTAGACTCTAAATCGGTGAATCGGATCGTAAATTGGTCAAATATCCAATTAGAACCCGCTCGCAAGTCCGAAATACGGAATATAATTCCAAGTTCGAATTATCGGATGCCGATCCGATGACGATCGGATCGAATCCAAACATATTTCATATCCGAAACACGCTAACTTATGACTTTCCAACACTTAGACTCTAAATCGGTGAATCGGATCGTAAATTGGTCAAATATCCAATTAGAACCCGCTCGCAAGTCCGAAATACGAAATAATTCCAAGTTCGAATTATCGGATGCCGATCCGTTGACGATCCGATCGAATCCAAACCTATTTCATATCCGAAACACGCTAACTTATGATTTTCCAACACTTAGACTCTAAATCGGTGAATCGATCGGATCGTAAATCGGTGAAACGGTATGATTTACAAATGAAACGGTATGATTTACATATGAATCGGTGAAACGGTATGATTTACATATGAAACAATATGATATACATATGAAACAATTTGATTTAAATATGAAACAATTTGATTTACATACGGTCTAGTCATTTTCTGTCTCATCTCTGTCACTCTCATCGCTTCCCTCTTCTATTATTTGATCTGTATTCGCTGTCCAGTTTATATTGTCGACATCTTCATTTTCGTCGTGCACTGCGTCGACAATGATTATCTCATCATTCTGGTATGCATCCAAATCATCATCGACGACCCCCGCATCCTTGTCTCCCATGTCATAAAAATCTCTGGGTGGTGACCTGACTACAATTTGCCAACCTGGAGAGGTATTATCCGGTGCATAAAATATCTGTTGCGCTTGAGAGGCAAGAATGAATGGATCTTCATATTGGGTATTCAATCTCTTGCCAGTGTTGATGCTGATAAAACCGTATTTGTCGACATTATAACCAGTCCCGCGATTATTAACATCATACCAATCGCATTTGAATAATACGATCCGATTTTGGCCAAGGAATTTAATCTCGAGAATCTCGTTGAGGACGCCGTAGAAGTCGATATTTTCTAATTCTTCTTGCTCACCGTTGACGACAACCCCACTATTTTGGGTTCTTCGTGATTTTTCACTATCTTTCGTCCGAAATCTATAACCGTTCACGATATAACCATCGTACGATATTGCGTCTTGCAAAGGACTACAAGATAAGCGCCAGAGATCCTCATTCATCAGCGGATCGTGGTTGTCGTGCAGCTCTTATGCCTATAATAACCACATGACATTCATGATATGAACACATAATTATTGTTCGGTAATGGATATCAATGAAATTCAGTAATGATATGAATACTTACGTGTTTCTCGAACCACGATGGGAATTCACGATCATAAATTTGGGGAGCATTTCGAGTACCCCGATTATTAATGATGGCTTTATGCTTCCTGTTTTACCGGTTATGAATTAGATTATAATTAGCACATATACTTAATGAATGGACTGAAAGAATGAGTAAATGATAGTAAAATGCTTACTCAATGAATGGCCACACTTCATCACATTGGCGCAACACATACATATGTGCCTGTTGAATCTCATCTACAGACAATCGACGGGTTTTGCCTCCTCCTACAGGTCTACCCATTTCGGCAAATATAGACAGACCCCCATCGAAGTCTATTGGACCACCGTCATAGTTCCGCTCAAGTTGATTGAATCGCGTGTCTATACCATGTAGGTATCTTGAGCAGAATGTTAGACATTCTTCTGCTAGGTATCCTTCAGCAATTGATCCCTCCGGACGACTTTTATTACGAACATATGATTTCAATGTTCGCAAGTACCTAATTTGAGAAAAAAATATTTGGATGAATATATCAAGAACGATCAAATACATTGTGCGAATGGGACGAGACGATTACCTCTCGATAAAATACATCCAGCGGTAATGAACTGGGCCGCCGAGTTTGGCCTCATTTGCCAAGTGAACGGTCAAATGCACCATGACATCAAAGAAGGAAGGTGGAAATATCATCTCTAACTTGCACAATGTGAGCGCAATATCCCTCTCCATCTGTTCAAGTTGGTCCACTCTAAGTACCTTCGAGCACAACTGTCTGAAAAAAGTGTTGAGCTCAATTAACGGACCGGACACCTGTTCGGTTAAATTCCCACGTATAGCAAGAGATAACAATCGCTGCATAAGAACATGACAATCGTGGCTCTTTAATCCAGACAACTTCCGGCCGTTCTCTTGCACGCATCGTGCGATATTCGAAGAATAACCGTCTGGCATTTTCACAGACCGTTGGAATGCACATAAGGCTGCCTTTTGCTGTGAGCTCATGGTGTAGCATGCAACTGGCAACACATACTTATCCCCAATCTCTTGGGGATGAAGTGATTTTCGGATGCCCAACTCCTTAAGATCGAGACGAGATTTAAGATTATCCTTCGTCTTACCGTCGAGATTCAGCAGTGTTCCTATAATGTTGTCACACACATTTTTCTCGATATGCATGACATCCAAGTTATGCCGCAAGAGTAGGCTGCTCCAGTACGGTAGTTTAAAGAAAATACTCTTCTTCCAATTATGCTCACGCGTAGAATCTTCATGCGTTCTCTTCTTTTTACCTTTTCCAAGTGCCACGGCATCAAGCTGATCCAATTCGCACAAGACTTCTACCCCCGAAAGCTGCTCTGGGGCCTTTGCAAGTTCCTTCTTGCCGTTGAAAGCTCTTTTGTTATGCCTCCACTTATGGCCGTCAACAAGGAATCTTCGATGGCCCATATAACAGAACTTGCCTCCGTTCTTCAACCGTAATGAATCTGTCTCCTTATTGCATGTAGGGCACGCTAATTTTCCTTTAGTACTCCACCCGGATAAGTTGGCATATGCAGGAAAATCGTTGATGGTCCATAGAAGTGCCGCATGCATCCGAAAATTCTGGCGCAACGAGGCATCATACGTATCGGCCCCAACTTCCCATAACTCGTTCAACTCCTCAATCAACGCCTGCAAGTAAACGTCAATATCATTACCAGGCGACCTGGGTCCGGGAATGAGCAAGGAGAGCATTGTGTATGGCTTTTTTAAGCACATCCAGGGAGGCAAATTGTATGGAACTAGGACAACTGGCCAAATGCTGTACGACACACTCATATTCCCAAAGGGATTGAAGCCATCGCTAGCAAGCCCTAACCTGACGTTGCGAACTTCACATACGAATTCAGGATAGGTATGATCAAAATCTTTCCACGTCAGAGTCGGCTGGATGTCTCATAATCCCGTCATCTGTACGTTCTCGTGCATGCCACCTCATGTGCTCAGCAGTCTTCGATGACATAAACAACCTCTGAAGCTTGTCTCTGAGCGGGAAGTATAGGAGAACCTTTGCAGATACATTTTTCTTCCTTCGACTGGTACTAGACTCGGCATCCGTCTCTTTATATCTCGTTGCTCCGCATATGTGGCATGACCGCGCATGTTCGTACTCTTTCCGGTACAACATACAATCGTTCACGCATGCATCAATTTTCTCATAACCCAGACCGAGATCTTTAATTGTCTTCTTCGCCTCGTAGAATGATTTCGGTACTGTCTCACCCATAGGAAAAGCCTCTTTCAGCAACTCTACCAACATATTAAATGACTTATTACTCCAACCATTGAGGCACTTCAAATGAAGAAACTTTACAGTGAAAGAGAGTTTTGAAAACTTCTCACACCCCGGGTATAGAGGTTGTTCGGCATCTTTAAGCAATCTGTAGAACTTGTCGGCTTCGATATTGGGTTGATCACCTGAAGGTGTTTCCGTGCCTATTCCACCTTGCAAATCATGTATCATACCCTGCATGTCATCGTCATCGTCTGTATTAATATTATCATCAGCGATCACTGTGTTTGAAGTTTCACCGTGAGCTGCCATGGGGACTGCATCTAGCTCCTCACCATGCGAGAACCAACGGGTATAGCTAATGTCAATGCCACGCATTACCAGATCAACCTCACATTCCTCTCGAACCTTCCTAATCACCCTTCCGCAGTCTATACAGGGACACACAATTTTTCCATCAAGCGGTGCAAGACGCTCAAATGCAAAATCCAGAAATTTCCTAACTCCTTCTCTGTACTCTTGGCTCATGCGATTCAAATTACGCATCCAACTCTTATCGATCGAAGACATCTTCGTCTATCTGGCTATACAACACCTGACATATAATTTCAAACAATGTTATAAGACTCCGCACAATTTCGGTTTCGGTTCCCGGGTATGGAACACCGAACCAAAACTTCTACAGGCCATCCACATCCCTAATGGATGAGTGTATTATGATGAGTAGACTAGTCACATAGTAAACCTAGGGTTGCTGGCCAGCATTTGAACTGCTGATAGTTCGAATGCTAGGCATAGCACCAAAGTTATGCGACAGTAAGTCAACAAGTCAGGGAGCCTGATGAGGACATCGAGCAGCGTCCCTGGCGCGTGTACCAGCGCAGGAGGCGCCACTTGAGCTTGTGGCTGTGATCAGACAGCCAGCACCGTTGATGATGATAGTGTAGTCGTTATTTATTTGTTTTGCTTTGCATTATGTCATTTAGTCCCACCTCAGTTGTCAGGGATTTTCGTCTGTTTATCGCAGCCTTTATATAGGCCTGCCCCTGGACATGTAATGGTAATCGATGAATAATAAAATTCTATGTTTTCCTCCACACTTGTGTTGAGCGAACTCAGGGCGAGGTGTGTGAAACCCAAACCCAAACCCTAGGCGTGTGAAACCCTAGGTCCAGTGTTAGGCGTGTGAAACCCTAACCGGAAAACCCTAATTCTCCATTCCCCCTCCCTCTCCCTCATCTAGCCGCCGGCCTCCTCTCCTCCTTGCTGCCGCCGCCTACTTACCCGCCCAAGCCCCAACCGATCCCCGCCCCCCCCCCCTCCTGTTGCTGCTGCCGCCGGCCCTAGCCCCAGCCAACCCGATCCCCTTTTCCCCCCTCTTGTTGCTGCTGCCGCCGGCCCTAGCCCCAGCCAACCCGACCCCCATCCCCCTTCCTCTCCTTGGCTGCTGCTGCTGCCGCCGGTCCCTCCCTACCCGACCCCAGCCCCCACCGATCCCCTCCCCTCTCTTTGCTGCTGCTGCCGCTGCCGACCCCAGCCCCCACCGATCCCCTCCCCCTCTCTTTGCCGCTGCTGCCGCTGCCTACCCCCAGCCTGACCCGATCCCTTCCCCTTCCCTGCTGCTGCCTCCCTACCCGACCACAGCCCTACCCGACCTCCCCTCTCATCCCCCTCCTACCACTGCTGCCCACCCTCACCTGACCCCAGCCCCTTTACCCGATCCCTCCCCTCATCCATACCCGACCGGCCTTCCCTCCCCTCCTACTGCTACCTGATCGGTATCGCACCTCCGGCGCCCTCGTCCTGCGTGCAGGGCCGGATTTGCTGGGGATCACGGGGTGATCATAGACGACGACGGGTGCCTCGACAAACAACTCTCCCCTACCGACCCGGAAGGAGAGAGTGTGGAGGAATCTACGATGGGGCCTCGACATCAACTTCCCCTCCCGCGATTCGGAAGAGGAAGCGTGGAGGCATACGTGCCTGTGCCATCATCGGCAACTCAGATTACGGAATTCCCTCTTCGACCAGGTATCATCGTGTTTCACCAAATCGGTTATCTAGTTTATTATCGTTGCCAGCTGTTTCCCCCCCCCCCCCCCCATTGTGAGATTGAGCGCTTACCTGCCTGTAGTGCTATTAATCTAGACATTGCAATAGGACTATTTGGATTGCTTTATCGTCTGATACTGAAAGTGACTGGCACTAGTACAGTAGTTCTCATCGTACCGGCCTGTGTTATTTGTTTGATTTGATTTCTCGTGCGGCATCATACTTAGTAGTAAGCCCTGCCTGCTCAACTAATTAATAAACATTTTCTTCATTGCATCGTATTGCATCATTTTGGTATCAGAGCATGGTTATGAGATAAAAACCTGCATTTCGTATCTGTCATTAGTTCCTCTGCATTAGTTATCATTGTGTGTGCATGCCAACCCGTAACGGTAGGCCATATCTGTTAGGAGAGTCTAGTGAGTCCGACAGTTGCACCATGGATCCCGACGCCCTAGCTAGGACACTCGCTGAGTTAGCTCAGGGTATTGCCACCATGAACCTAAACTTCGCTGCTTACCAGCGCGATACCAATGCCCGCTTTGACCGTCTGGATCAAGTCCCACCTCGAACTCCCCCACCCGTGGACCCTCAAGATTTTCGGCCACCTTGGCAGAACCATCAAGATCCGGATGAGCAATATCTCCGGAGCATTAGGCTAGAAGTGCCCGCTTTTGATGGTCGGCATGATCCCCAATTCTTCCTAGACTGGCTCCAATCCATGGACCGGTATTTTGCCTGGTACCCATTAACGGAGCCACGAAAGGTCCGTTTTGCTGCAATGAAACTCAGTGGCCCCGCCAGTCAGTACTGGACGAACGTTGAAGCCCTGAGAGTGGCCCGAACCCAAGATCCCATCGACACCTGGGTAGCCATGAAAAACGAACTGAAGGGGAAATACGTGCCACCGTCCTACCAAGCGCGTCTTTTAGATCAGTGGCATCAGTTCACTCAAGGCAACAAGCCAGCAAGAGACTACGTCGCCAAGTTTGACGAGTTCTTGACTCGCTGCAACGTCCTAGGGACTGAGACCCCTGTTCAGATTTTGTCCCGCTTTCGGTCAGGCTTAAGAGAGGACCTGAGAAACGAGCTTCTCGCTCGTGATGTTACAGAGTTGGAAATGGCCTACGCGTTAGTGCAAGACCTCGATAGCTTTAGGTCCACCCAGTCTCATCGGGGCCAAGATTCCCGAATTCACGCCCCACGTCCTTCCTCGAGCAATTTTCCAAGTCGGCCCAATCCCAACCAATCCCAACCCAGGACAGACTCCACGAGTCGGAACAACGAAAGGGACAGTCGTGGTAAAGGCCCGAGAGGGACTTTTCCAAAATCAGCCCCCTCACCAAATGTTACAAGTGCCAGGGTTATGGGCACGTGGCTGCGAACTGCCCTAGCCCCGTCAAAATCAACATCATTGACGGCACACCTGTTGAAGTTTTGGAGACAGACGTAGATGGGTTCGTTTACCAAGCTGACGATGATGAAGGAGACTTTGATGAAGAGGGTGATGACGTTACCCTAGGTTGCCTTAGGCGCACGGCCCCCACTGAGCTGGCCGTTGTTCGATGCGCATTGTCCCAACCCAAAGAACAAGATGATTGGAGGCGTACCAACATCTTTCACACCTTTACTCGGATCGGAGAAAAGAACTGCAAAGTGATCATCGACAGTGGAAGTTGCGTTAACGCAGTTTCGTCTGCCGTGATCTCCAAGACTGGATTAAAGGCAGTCCCCCATCCCCGCCCATACCAAGTCTCCTGGATCAATTCTACGGCAATGGAGGTCAAACAGAGATGTTTGGTCCCCATAAACTTCAATGCCTACCAGGAAAAGATCTGGTGTGATGTGTTGACCATGGATGTGGGTCAGGTTATACTAGGACGGCCCTGGCTCTTCGACAACGATGTTCTCATCTACGGCCGATCCAACATGTGCATGTTTGAACATGAAGGAAAGAAGATTAAGTTGCTACCCTCTCAACCCAAGAGTGGTCAGCCTGCGCAACAGCCCACCTCCAAGAAGAAAATCAGCAACGTCAGTCTTATCGGGGCCAAAGAATTGAGCCTCGAGCTGGAAAAAGGGGCCCCGATCATGATCCTTGCAGCCCGGGAAGTTCCTAGAGAGTCCACCCAAGTTGTTCCCCTAGAGGTTGCCCCAGTTCTGAGAGAGTTTGCCGATGTCTTCCCTGAGGACCTCCCAGACCAATTACCTCCGATGCGTGACATACAACACGCCATCGATTTGGTTCCTGGAGCTAGCCTCCCCAACTTGCCCCACTACCGAATGAACCCTACAGAACATGCCGAGTTGAAACGGCAGGTCGATGATTTACTGAAAAGGGGTTTCATCAAAGAGAGTATGAGTCCTTGCGCGGTTCCAGCTCTGCTTACGCCAAAAAAGGATGGAACTTGGCGCATGTGCGTAGACAGCCGCGCTATCAACAAAATCACGGTCAAATACCGTTTTCCTATCCCTCGTCTAGATGATCTATTAGACCTGATGTCTGGAGCCACAGTCTTCTCCAAAGTTGACTTGAAGAGTGGCTACCACCAAATTCGCATTCGCCCGGGAGATGAGTGGAAGATGGCTTTTAAGACTAAAGACGGACTGTACGAATGGATGGTTATGCCGTTCGGACTGACCAATGCACCGAGCACATTCATGAGAGTCATGACACAAGTACTCCGCCCTTTTATGGGAAAATTCTTGGTGGTGTACTTTGATGACATACTCATTTATAGCCAGTCCCGACCACAGCACTTAGACCACCTTCGGCAAGTCTGTACTGTGCTAAGAAAGGAAGAGCTGTTCGCCAATCCCAAAAAGTGCACCTTCCTCACCACTGAAGTCCACTTCCTTGGTTTTGTCGTGTCGATCAACGGGGTCTCCGCTGACCCCGAGAAGGTCCGTGCAATTGAAGAATGGCCGGAACCCAAAAACATCCGGGATGTCCGAAGTTTTCACGGTCTTGCCACCTTTTATAGGAGGTTCATTAAGGGGTTCAGTACCATCACGGCCCCAATCACCGATTGTCTGAAGAAAGGCGAGTTCGAGTGGACGAGTGCGGCCACTAGGGCCTTTCTGGAAATCAAAAGAAGAATGGTTGAGGCCCCTGTGATGCGCCTCCCAGATTTCACCAAAGTCTTCGAAGTCGCTTGCGACGCCTCCGGGATCGGCATTGGGGGCGTCCTCTCCCAAGAAGGTCACCCTGTCGCATATTTTAGCGAGAAGTTGAATGAAGCGCGACAGCGATATTCCACTTACGATAAAGAATTCTATACGGTGATCCAATCGCTTCGCCACTGGCGACACTACCTACTGCCACAAGAATTCGTTATCTATTCTGATCATGAAGCCCTGCGGTACATCTATTCCCAGAAGAAGCTTAACGCACGGCATGGTCGCTGGGTCGAGTTCCTCCAGGACTACACCTTCACCCTGCGCCATAAAGCTGGAGTAGAAAACAAAGCGGCCGATGCCCTTAGTCGTCGTATGTTCGTTCTGTCTAGGTTGACCGCTTCGGTCGAGGGTTTTGAGAGAGTGAAGGCCGAATACGAATCTTGTCCCGATTTCGGCGAGGTCTATGTGGCACTAATCGACGACCCAGTTCACGAAATAGATGGATACCTCATGCAAAACGGGTACCTTTTCCGTGGCCGTCGACTATGCATTCCCCGAACATCCCTTCGCGAATTCCTTATTTGGGAGCTGCATGCGGGTGATCTTGCTGGCCATTTCGGCGTTAACAAGACCATCGAAGCCATTGAATGTCGATTTTATTGGCCGAGCCTGAAACGTGATGTCGCCAGACATGTGGGTAGATGTCATATTTGCCAACTGGCCAAACAGCGAAAGCAGAACACGGGCTTGTACACCCCTCTCCCAGTTCCTAACTGTCCCTGGCAGGACATCAGTATGGATTTCGTACTTGGCCTCCCGAAAACCCTGCGTAAACATGACTCGGTCTTGGTAGTGGTAGACCGATTCTCTAAGATGGTTCATTTCCTTCCGTGCTCAAAAACTTCCGATGCGTCCCACGTCGCGAAAATCTTCTTCGAGGGCATCGTGAGGTTACATGGGTTGCCCAAAACCATCGTGTCGGATCGAGACGTCAAGTTTACCAGTTTTTTCTGGAAGACTCTCTGGCATAAGTTAGGAACAAAGCTCCAATTTTCCACGGCCTTCCACCCCCAAACCGACGGTCAAACCGAGGTAGTCAATAGGAGCTTGGGGAACCTTCTGCGAACGTTAGTGGGTGAACACGTTGGGAGTTGGGATCTGAAACTGTCAATAGCTGAGTTTGCATATAATTCATCTGTTAATAGAACTACTGGCATGAGTCCACATGAAATTGTCCATGGTTTTAAACCTAGGCAACCCATAGATCTCATTCCCATGGCTAGTCATCATAGAGTCTCTGAGTCTGCATCTGCATTTGCATCACATATGCATGAATTACACAAAGAAATCAGTAACAAAATTGAGCAGAGCAATGCTGACTACAAATTACGAGCCGACACCCGAAAACGAGCTCAAACTTTTAACATCGGGGATTATGTGATGGTCCGGCTCCGCCCGGAATGGTTCCCATCAGGGACCGTTAAGAAACTACATGCACGCAGTGCCGGCCCCTTCCGGATACTAAAGAAGATAAATGACAATGCCTATGTCATTGACCTCCCTGAGGGTTTTGGCATTAGTCCGACCTTCAATGTCGAAGATCTAGTGGCCTACAAGGGCCCAAATTTCAACCCTAGTAACCCTCTGGTAGAGCCTGCCCTAGATCCTGTTTCTGAGAGCAACCCGTTACCTCCACTTCCCCAAAATATCCCCTATCCCACAGCAAACGGCATCGATAAAATTCTAGATGACGAGATCGTCTCTGGTAAAGACGGTGGAACTCGGAGGTACTTGATTCGCTGGAGCGGAAAACCCCCATCTGAGGATACGTGGATGGAACGAGAAGAACTACAACGGCTTGACCCGGACCTGCTGGAGCTATACGAAAGCCGCACGGAGCCTTACTCGACGGAGTCGAGCTCTCTCCCACCCCGGGAGAATGATGAGGACATCGAGCAGCGTCCCTGGCACGTGTACCAGCTCAGGAGGCGCCACCTGAGCTTGTGGCTGTGATCAGACAGCCAGCACCGTTGATGATGATAGTGTAGTCGTTATTTATTTGTTTTGCTTTGCATTATGTCATTTAGTCCCACCTCAGTTGTCAGGGATTTTCGTCTGTTTATCGCAGCCTTTATATAGGCCTGCCCCTGGACATGTAATGGTAATCGATGAATAATAAAATTCTATGTTTTCCTCCACACTTGTGTTGAGCGAACTCAGGGCGAGGTGTGTGAAACCCAAACCCTAGGCGTGTGAAACCCTAGGTCCAGTGTTAGGCGTGTGAAACCCTAACCGGAAAACCCTAATTCTCCATTCCCCCTCCCTCTCCCTCATCTAGCCGCCGGCCTCCTCTCCTCCTTGCTGCCGCCGCCTACTTACCCGCCCAAGCCCCAACCAATCCCCGCCCCCCCCCCCCCTCCTGTTGCTGCTGCCGCCGGCCCTAGCCCCAGCCAACCCGATCCCCTTTTCCCCCCTCTTGTTGCTGCTGCCGCCGGCCCTAGCCCCAGCCAACCCGACCCCCATCCCCCTTCCTCTCCTTGGCTGCTGCTGCTGCAGTCGGTCCCTCCCTACCCGACCCCAGCCCCCACCGATCCCCTCCCCTCTCTTTGCTGCTGCTGCCGCTGCCGACCCCAGCCCCCACCGATCCCCTCCCCCTCTCTTTGCCGCTGCTGCCGCTGCCTACCCCCAGCCTGACCCGATCCCTTCCCCTTCCCTGCTGCTGCCTCCCTACCCGACCACAGCCCTACCCGACCTCCCCTCTCATCCCCCTCCTACCACTGCTGCCCACCCTCACCTGACCCCAGCCCCTTTACCCGATCCCTCCCCTCATCCATACCCGACCGGCCTTCCCTCCCCTCCTACTGCTACCTGATCGGTATCGCACCTCCGGCGCCCTCGTCCTGCGTGCAGGGCCGGATTTGCTGGGGATCACGGGGTGATCATAGACGACGACGGGTGCCTCGACAAACAACTCTCCCCTACCGACCCGGAAGGAGAGAGCGTGGAGGAATCTACGAAGGGGCCTCGACATCAACTTCCCCTCCCGCGATTCGGAAGAGGAAGCGTGGAGGCATACGTGCCTGTGCCATCATCGGCAACTCAGATTACGGAATTCCCTCTTCGACCAGGTATCATCGTGTTTCACCAAATCGGTTATCTAGTTTATTATCGTTGCCAGCTGTTTCCCCCCCCCCCCCCCCCCCATTGTGAGATTGAGCGCTTACCTGCCTGTAGTGCTATTAATCTAGACATTGCAATAGGACTATTTGGATTGCTTTATCGTCTGATACTGAAAGTGACTGGCACTAGTACAGTAGTTCTCATCGTACCGGCCTGTGTTATTTGTTTGATTTGATTTCTCGTGCGGCATCATACTTAGTAGTAAGCCCTGCCTGCTCAACTAATTAATAAACATTTTCTTCATTGCATCGTATTGCATCAGAGCCTCATCAAGTAAACACTTGGGGTCTGACGGTTCTCTCTGTCGCTCGAGTAGATTTATGGCTTTAGCATACCTCATATCACACCGAACCGACAAAAACCGACCATTTCGGTTTCGGTTTCGGTTTCGGTTTCGGTTTTGATTTTTCGTAAACCGAAAAAAATATAACCGACAAAACCCACACCGAAACCGACCGACAAAACCGACGCTCCCCCTAGTCTAAAAACTACATTTTGCCCCCCATTCCCCCATTCAATTCAGTTTTGATAGGATAAAAATCAATGTTTTAAAACACGAAAACTCGACTCGACTCGAAACCTTAATGAGTCGAGTAGACACGACAACTCGGCTAAAACCCGACAAAACTCGAGTCGGATCGAAACTCAGCCGAGTCGGATCGAAACTCGAGTTTTGGACCGAGTCGGATCGAAACTCAGCCGAGTCGAGTCGACTCGGCGAGTTTTAAAACAGTGTAAAAATTACCAAATGAGGGAATTAACCAGTTTTGATAAGATAAAAATTACTCATATGAATGAATTGGAATAACTCATATGAATCGTATGATAATAACTCATATGAATGAATCGTATGAATGGATACATTCCCATTCGATTCCCCCCATTCAATTCAGTTTTGATAAGATAAAAATTATCAAATAAGTATGCAATTTTCATAAGGGAATTCAGTACGTAGATGACAAAATTAGTATGCAATTTGTATAAGATAACATTTCAAACTTTAGTATACAATATGGAACAAATTAACCTAAGGGGGAAAGGGATGAGGAGGAGGAGCTCACCAGCGATGGTCGGCAGGCCTCGAGAAAAAGGAGGAGAACTGGTGTCGCAGTCGGTGGCGCGAGAAAGGGGAGGGGTGGCCGGAGGTGCAAGGGAGGGGATGGGTGGCCGGCCGGAGGGGGGGTTTAGATCGAGAGAGAGAGAGAGGTGAGGGGAGGAAGTAGAGAGAGAGAGAGAGAGAGAGAGAGAGGGAAGGCTAGGGAGGCCGGGGAGGGGGGGAGGAGGCCGGGGAGAGAGAGAGAGAGAGAGGGCCGGGAGGCCGGGGAGGCGCGGAGGTCGGGAGGGGGATGGGTGGCCGGGAGGGGGATGCGTGGCGGGAGGGGATCGCGCGGCTGCCGGAGGGGGACGGGGTCGCCGGACGGGTCGGGTCGATCGGTGAGAGAGAGAGAGATTCAGAGAGGGGCGCCGGATTCAGTCGAAACAGAAAAAGAAAAGGGGTGGCTGTTAGGTATATTAGACGGGTTTTTACCGACGGAACTTATAAATTCCGTCGGTATAATTACTTTATACCGACGGTAGTATAATTTCCGTCGGTAAAAATCAGCAACGAAACTCAGGGTTCCAATTTTTTTCCAGAGGCTCGGGTTTCACCCTGAGTTTCGTCGGGACAATTTTACCGACGGATATTTATTTACCGTCGGTATCGTACCGACGGACATATAATTTCTGTCGGTATAATTAGTTATACCGACGGAAATATAACGTCCGTCGGTAAAAATCACCGACGAAACTCAGGGTTCCATTTTTTTTCCAGAGGCTCGGTTTTTACCCTGTGTTTCGTTGGAACAATTTTACCGACGGATATTTAATTACCGTCGGTATCGTGCCGACGGCCATAAAAGTTCCGTCGGTATAATTAGTTATACCGACGGACATATAAAGTCCGTCGGTAAAACTCGCCGACGAAACTCAGGGTCACATTTTTTTCCAGAGGCTCGGTTTTTACCCTGAGTTTCGTCGTGACATTTTACCGACGGTATTTATGTAGCCGTCGGTATAAAGTATATTACCGACGGGACATATATGTACCGTCGGTATAAATCATTTTACCGACGAAATCTATTTGACCGTCGGTAATAAATGTGCAAAAAAAATTTAAAAAATTGAAGTTATAATACCGACGGATATTATAGTCACCGTCGGTAAAAAGTTTATTATTACCGACGGTGATAATAATGTCCGTCGGTAAAGACCCTCTTTCTTGTAGTGAATGCATGGTACACAATTACTCTTGCATCTGAAACCTCTCGCAAACACAGTTCGCAAAAAGAACACCCCAAGAGGGAAGATAGAAAACCTCTGGCGATCTTTATGGATGGAGGAAAGAGATCAAGATTGAGTGGTTGGATCAACGTGAGCTGGAAGCGCGCCTTAATCTATCTCAGTCACCAAGGTGGCTAAATACACCTCATAAGTCATAAGACTCATAACCATAGTTTGTGGCGGGGAGTATGGGATTAAAGTAAGTAAGACATTGTTGGTTAAGGTGGGGAGGGACAGTTGTACCCTTTCGTATCATGCAAGATGTAGTTGATCCTTGTCATGTATCTTTAATTTTTGCCTCCTATGACACCACAGTGCCTCCTCCAATTTGTTGAAGGTATATAGAGATGTGAATGCGGATATATTTGGTAGCTGAATTGTGCTTGGATTAAAAGAAAATGCTATGCCTAGGTACAATTGAGCAGAAGTAATCTTGCAATGACTTGAAAGTTACAACTCTTAATACGGGGATCTAGGAGTTGTACTTGAAAGTTTTTCTTCCTGTGTGTTGGTAGTGGTAAAATACCACAATTTCATGAACATTGGTCCATACTTTTTGGAGTTTCTTCGCTGGAGCCCTGAGCTTGTATTGCAGTAGAGGCTTTGGTGCCTTTTACTTAAATAGAGTTTAGAAGTGACCTAAACCCTTGAATGCCGGAGCGAGTGTCTACACTTTCATAGAGAATAGGTTTTGACTAGGCTGTAGAAATGCTCAAGTCTTCAAGTAGCTTGTGTGTTATTTTAGATTTCTTTTTCTATACACAATTAGCACATAATATTAAGTTGGTAACCTAATTAAGCCATGTTCATTGCCCTGCTTCCATTTTCCCTTTTTTTTTTTTTACGATTCCATTTTCCCTTACTCACTATTACCTTAATATGTCTTTGTCTTGAAAATTAAGGATAGAGCTAATGTCGGAAACAAACTAATATTGTGTCGTAATTCCTATTTAATCAAATAAAACTCTTTTCATCTAGGGTGGGTGTTAGAGCTGCTAAGGCTTCTGGAGCCAAGGTAGTGGCTGTTCCATCTCTCCAAAGTCAAGCTGAACATTATTCAATAGCAAATTTTGTGCTCCATTCGCTTTTAGAGTTTCAGCCTGAATTATGGGACCTTCCAGCATTTGAAGATCGTAAAATTCTTTTCCACACTCATTAGATATTTTCCTTCAGTGCATTTTTTTTTCTTGAAGGCACTATGTTAACTTCAATGATGCAGGGGTTGAACATGTATTGCCTATTGAACCATTGTATGTTAGAGCCCTGATAGGTGAGGCTGCTCCTCGTGATTGCTGCACAGTGCTTACTATAATGGCTGGTCAGTAAACTTTTTGGCTTGCATTTGAGCTCTGATCATTTCAATTATGTTGGTGTATGGGAGCACCACAGTTTCTAATCGCGAGGATCGTTGCATGCAAAAGGATTGCTTCCAAGTGTTTTCACTTCTGATTTTTACAAGATTTTTTTCTTTTTGTCATGTGAAGATGCAGATGATGGTTTGTATGCTTCTGTCCCTGATCAAGTTTCTGGGGTCCTCATTGGTTGGGCCAAGCACGAAAAACAAGGGATCTTTAAAGTTGTTGTGAGCCTTGGATGGGATGTCTCTTCGAGTATCACAAAGAGGGTAATGGTGAGTACCATGTAATTTATGCTTAGTTATTAAATTATTGGGAAAATTATAAAAAACCCCTCTGAACTATACACCTCATTTCATATTGGCCCATGAACTATGCTCCGTTTGCATTTAGCCCACTCCATCAACTTTTTATCCCGAAAATACCCATGTCAATTTCCAATAAGACTCAAATGATTTTTGGAATATTTAACTTATTCTTACTAGGACAAGGGTTTTTTCGGAATAAAAATTGAGTCACGGAGGTGTATAGCTCAGAGGAGGTTTTTGTAATTTGCCCTAAATTATTCTACGAATTGTAGGCAATATGTACTTTGTAAGATCAATGTTGAAGTTTGTCTTGGATCATAAAGATGAAGTCACTTGCTTTCTATTACTCTTCATATATGTCTCCATATATAAAACATAAATTTGTTTGTTCCCCGGCTCAAATTTACATTCTTGGTTGAATTCATGTGTTTCTAGGGGTAGATAATTTTATAATCCCAATGTTGTCTATTGATTGTTTTCTTCTTGCAGAAATCTCATTTCTTTGGTCACATCGTCAATCACATCTATAACGAGCAATTTCACCTTCTTCTTGTCGGATACATCCGGAAGCTGCGTGATGAGGTATTTACATGTAGCCCTTTCAGTAGAAAAGCAGTATATACAACCATAGTTGTTATTGTTGGTGGTGGCCATGGCCGGTAAGTTGTGAACTAAAAACTATAAATACAAAAGGTGGTCTTCATCTCGCCAACTTGAGCCGCCTATCTCAATCAACTTTGGTTCGAAAGCCAAATAAATTGGAGGTTTCTTCAGATCATCTCTCTCTCTCTAGAGTTCTTCCTAGCCTTTTTTGGCCTTCACTTCCTCTTTTGGGAGCCTCTTGTACTCAAGATCTTCTCCTCAATGGAGTCAGTTGTGGGCGAAGGCGGGCAGGCATTAATGTATTGAATCCTCGTAATATAACACATCATTACAAGAACTAACACTACGTGGTGATTCAGCAGCGCAAGATAGGTATTAACTGTTCTTGTTTACACTCTGTCCGATGTGCAGGAAAACACATCGGAGGCGTTGCAATTATCTGAAGAAGATGAGAGAGTTGCACGAGCTGCTTTGGATCTCCCCATCTTCGATCTCTCATCATATCAGTAGCCCTCTCCTCACGGCCGCCGTTGGTGAGGGAAGTTCCAGCATTCATGACTTGGTGTGATTGTTGTGATTCAGTTTCCTTGTCTCTCTTTTTAAGAGAGAAGAGAGAGAAAAAGGGGAGCTCTTGTATGTGTAGCCAAAGGGTCATTATGTTGAAGCTTACTATAGTAGTAGGGACTAGGAAGTCTGAGAACCAAGGCAATTCTAACATGCTTACCAAAAGACTGTCATTTTTTTTTTTTTTTTTGAAAAATCCCTCTTAGTGGGTGAGAGAGAGAGAGAGAGAGAGAGAGAGGGGGGGGGGGGGGGGTCGGCCTTGACCCTTACCAGTTTATTAAAGTAAGTAGAATGTACAAACTGCGCTCAAAAGGCACCATACATCCAAAAGGGAACCCCGACCAACATGACCTAACTCGAAGAGTCCAAAAGCTCTACAAGCAAAAGACCCCTGGTCTCAAGATTTTGAAGCTCTTTGTCTTTCCAACTCACGGATTTGAGCTAGAAAGGACTTCAAACCCGTCCCCTTACTAGAGAAGCCGACACAAGAAACTATATCGAAAATGTCGTCCTCCAACATATTAAGAGGTAGGCTCATCCCCTCCTCATCAAGATTAGACAATTGCTCCTAGAGATTCTAAATGAGGGAATCTGATTTGTCTCGTCCCGACTGTTGAAGAACCTCGATTGAAGTCGGGCAGCTTGGAGGGGTCGGAACACGCTAGGTTAGGGTGGGGTAGTCGGTTGCGCGAGCCTGATTCAAGAGCTCTAGATTTGGCTCGAAGCGACGTCCTAGCTCCAATCGATTCTAACCCCAAATTTGCTAGGCAAGGGCTGCGGCATATGTGCCGAGCTACATAATTCTCAACCAGTCACACTAATCGCTCCATCAGCACACACTCCATCAACACTCACTGCGCCATCAGCACACACAGCAACAGCAGCACACACACACTAGCAGCACTCGCAGCACCAGCAACACTCACAGCGCCATCAGCACATACTCCTTCAGCACTCACAGCGCCATCAGCACACACAGCAACATCATCATCACACACATTCACAGCAGCAGCTCCAGCACACAGACTTGCCATCAGCACCTACAGCATGGGCCACTTTCGTCACACACCCCATCAGCACAGACAGCATCAACAGCACTCGCATCACCGGCCGCACAATCATTCGGTGGGGAAGGAAACACTACAACTCAGCGGGGATGGGAACACCGCACGCAGACGGAAGATTCCAAAGAAAGGGGGGTGAGGAGATGCCACAATTGGCGACGAACAAACACCGCTGACGGACGGGACACCCACAAACACCACCGCACCACGGCAGGAGTACACAGATAAAATCCCCAACCAAGGGATTAAAACAAACCAGCCACTCAAAAAATTACCAAAATCTGGCCCACCGTTAGCTCACGCAGTACGGCCACCTCGAGGTGGAATTCCAGCAAGTACCCCGAGCCGTCGTCAAACCCGTCGCCACCACCAGGAGCCGCTTGACGGAGGCGATCTGGACAACCACCGGCAAAATCTCGACACCGGGGCTAGATCTGCACTCCACCCTAAGCCCGCACCGCTGTCGTTGAGCAAAGCCGTCGATCCAAACCGTGGAAGCTCTCGCGATCCCATTTAAACGAACACAAAAACGCCGGCCGGAGAGATACCCCTATGTACAAAGAGAGAGGGAAGGGATCAGATCCCAACCCCATCGCAACCCTCTCTAAATTCCCGGCCTCCTCTAAGCCGCCGGCGGCATCCGAGGAGGCCAAGAGATGGGAGAGTGAAACTCTAACCCTGAAGAGAAAAGGAAAAAAGAGACGGCGTGCAGAGCCTCACAACTTGCTGAACCCCTCTACTCACAGCATTCTGCACCTTTACAAGGTCAGCATTTTTCTTTTGAGCTGTAGGCTGAGTGAAAGAATTTTGGGCTTGACTGTCATTGTTGTTGGTGCTTTTACAAGCACAAAGGCATTCTTTCTGCTTCCTTTTTTTTTTTGGTTCATCCTTTTGCTTCCTTCAATTCCACTTTAATCTTGTGGTGATCATATGGTGAGGTTTATGATGTGTATTGCTGGCAAGCAAATAACTGCACCTAATGCGTTGGGATATATATATATATATATATATATATATATATATATATATATATATATATATATATATATATATATATATATATATATATATATATATATATATATATATATATATATATATATATATATATATATATATATAGGCGTGTTAGCTAGGCTGCGGCGTGCGGTGCGTGCGGCGTCACACCGCAGCCGCCTGATGCATCGTTGTGGTGCGTACGATGCACATAGCGGTGTATCAGGCGGCTGCGGTGCGACGCCGCAACGCCGCACGCACCGCACGCCGCATTTTATCATTCCTCTCTCTCTCTCTCTCTCTCTCTCTCTCTCTCTCTCTCTCTCTCTCTCTCTCTATATATATATATATATATATATATATATATATATATATATATATATATATATATATATATATATATAAAAGAGTAAAATCTTGCGTGTTTTTATTCAGAGTAGTAAAGTAATTTGATTTCAGTAAAATCACTAAGATCGTGTTTGATAGCAAGAAAGTGATTTCACTGCAACATCTACAGTGAAATTATTGTAGCAACCGCAATATGCACAACGTCAATCGATGAATTGATACTTTTGCTTGAGACGAATTAATATTGTTGTCAGAGATGAATGGATACTCTTAAGCTGGAGACTAATTGGAGGGACAATTTTATCATTTGAAGGGATAAAAGAAGGGTCGGGGACTTTCTGTAGCATGTGCTGTTCGGGAGGGACTTGGTACAATATTAGCTAATATAGTATCTGCTAAGAGGATTTAAGCCTTAGTTTTTCTTGCTTTTTTTCTCTAGGACCTTGCTTCTAAAGGGTCCACACTTTGCGTTGGACCTTGCATTGCATGGACATTCTCTATTCTTGAAGGTAAATCTCTTGTGTTAACCTTGTATTGGGTGAACGGATCGTGTCTCTATTTAAAAGTTCCTTAGCAAGTCACCCAGTAGAAGAAAAAAAACGCACGGACATAAATAGAGAAAGTAAAAAAAGACAGCCACGTGGAGAGACGGTGGCGTAAAGGGCCACTTTCGAAAATACAATTCCTAACCACTTAAATAAATTCTTTTTAAGTGATGCTATTTAAAAGAAAAAACCACTTCAATTTAAGTGTTTTTGATATTTTTTTACTTTCTGATACTTCCATGAGGGTGGCTAATGTAGACCGGCAAACTTCTGTTCTGGCACCATATATATTTGTTTGTTTTCAGAAATCCTAGTTTGGAATAATTTTTTATCCTGAAAATACCCATATCAATTTTCAAAAAAGACTTAAATGATTTTTAAAATATTTAACTTATGTTTACTAGGATAAGGTTATTTTTGAAATAAAAATTGATGGAGGAAATTAAATGCAAATAGAGCTTAGCTCAGGGGTCAAATTGTTCAAAAAAATGTTGAGAAGTCGATATGAAATGAGGTGCTCATTTTCGAACGATTCTGAATACTTCTCATATGCCCTCCACAGATTAGGTGTTTGGAGGTATAACTGGAGCATCCGCCAAATGGACCGCAAACATCGAGGGAACGACAATTGAGCGGCATACTGGGCGGAGGGCTACCAAGCAGTATTGTTTCGTCGGGGAATCAAAAGGTTTGTGTCGGACGTTGCGGGTTTTCTCGGTGGCGGGGTGGAGGGATAGTGACGGAACACTGTGATCTGACCGTCGGTGGTAGCAAGGGCAGCTGGTTCGTAAGCGACGATGACAATTGAGGGTTGTTGTGATTGCATGTGTGTGTGTGCACACGCGCATACATGAGAGAGGTGGGGGTGAGGAGGATCGGCCATATATGCGGTCTGTAGAGACAATACTCAGGCAAGCCTCGACGGGATTTTCAGACTTTGAAAAAACTGAATAGTTCATCCGATTTCAATCAGACGGTGAGTGTGTTTCAAAGTTAGGGATAAGAAGGGCTGCCATGTGGTAGTTATTTGGCTGCCTCATGAATGAGAGGGAGACATGCACTTAAGGCTAATGTATGATTAATGATACTTGTACAATCTCCATTGACAATCTAAAAAAACAAACATGGCCCAAGAAGTGGTGGTGGGGCTCAGGGGTCACAGTGCATCGGAATTCACACCAAGCACTGACCCCTAGGCCCCGCCACCCCTACTTGGGTCCGGTTTGTTCTTTAGATTGTCGATGAGATTGTAAGAGCAGGCATTACTCATTATACATAGATGTGGTGATTATACTACTCTACCATTTTTTTTTGTTTATACAGTGATGGAGACATATTTAATTTAGGTTGCTTGTCTTTTTCAATGTTCAATTATACAACATTCTATGTAACTATGTTGATGGGGCAAAAACATACCGATTTTGATTCTTACCGGTTACTTATAGGATCTTCAAATATTTTTCCATAATTTACAATCTCTTTCGCATTGAAGCAGTGCTTAATCCTTCTTTTTTTAAGATCGGTGGGTATCCCGAAACCTTCCAAGCAATGGACCCACTTTGGGATCAGACTAATCCCTCTAGGAATGAGCACCGACCCACTTGGAAGTTTTCCTATACACTCCTTGGTAACCTGATGGGGGGGAGGAGTTGAACCCACAATCTCTTACCCAAGCATCAGTTGCGTTACCAACTCCCCTATCCTCGGGTGGGTAATCTCTTTTTTTGGGGTAATGTGCCTAAGGTCCCTGATAACATATCAATGGGGTGAAAAGGATGGGCAATAGATCGGTTTAGCCTATGGTCCATGAGAACATATTGGTTACAGCGAAAAGGGCTACCACATGTCCAAAAAGCCCTCACCCATGTTCTCCCATTTCTTCAGGTTTTTCCCGAGCAGCGGTGAGCAGAGGTGGTGGAGGCAGACGCGAGAAGCAGAGGTGGCGGAGGCAGACACGAGCAGTGCGCAGAGGTGGCGGAGGCAGACGTGAGCAACAGAGGTAGCAATGGCGGCGACAACGGGCACGAGCAACAGCCAACTCGAGGTGCAGCTGCTCGCCACCGCCACCCGACAACGGCAAGCAACGGAGACAAGAAGGAACGGGGTTCGGTTTTGGTTCGGTCTAGGTCTAGGGTTCATCCCCATGTCCTATAGATCTTAGAGGTTTGATTTAGGTTTAGTTTTAGAATAGAGTGGCATGAAACCTAAATTCGAAATAAACTGAGGGATATTTTTGTCCTGACAATTTGGTTATCCTTTAGCTAAAATTGATCGGTTTTAAGGGACCTCTCACTAAGTTCCCACTTATTTTTACAAAAAAAAAAACTGAGAGGGTACAAAGTGCTTAATTGGAGTGGTGCTTGTCATTGTGTCCTCATGACCTTTACTCGTAACAAAGGCGATTATGATATAACTTTCAATATAGGGCTTCTCAGTAATGGATAGGGAAATTTTCTAGAGAGTCGGTGCGCATTCCCAAAGGCATTAGTTTGAGCTCGAAGTGGATCCATTGCTCAAATGATTTTTGGACACCAGTCGATCTCAAACAAAAAAAAAGAGTTAGATATTTAATTAGGATGAAGTGTCCACAAGAATCATATCCAAGCTACAACTTTAGATACCACTCAAAGAAAAAAAGCTACAACTTTAGATGGAGCCATATTAGAAAAAATCGAGAAACTTGCTATGATAAATATGATAAAGTGTCCACATGGATCATATCCAAGTACAAATAATAGATTTCTCTCTCTCTCTCTCTCTCTCTCTCTCTCTCTCTCTCTCTCTCTCTCTCTCTCTCTCTCTCTCTCTATATATATATATATATATATATATATATATATATATATATATATATATATATATATATATATATATATATAGGGAAAAGGAGGATGCTGGACCTGAGGTGCAGCGTCGTTGCTGCACCTCAGGCATTGTTTGACTATCCTACAAGTTTTGGAATTTGATGAAATTTGGTGAGGGTGTTGTATAGGGTAAGATGATCATCCTCACCAATTTTTATCAAATTCTAAAGTTTCTAGGGGGTTCAAATGGTCGAAGCAAAATCAGCCGTTCGCAGTCACCGTTAAAATCTGCAGATTTTGCTTCGACCATTTGACCCCCCATGAAGTTTTGGAATTTGATGAAAATTGGTGAGGATGATCATCTTACCCTAGATAACACCCTAACCAAATTTCATCAAATTCCAAAACTTGTAGAGGGGTAAACAAGCGAGAGGTGCAGCAAATATGCTACACCTCGGGTGCAGGCTCCCCGCCCCCATATATATATATATATATATATATATATATATATATATATATATATATATATATATATATATATATATATATATATATATATATATATATATATATGGGTCGGGATCGGCTGACCCAGCAAAATTTGACCCAGCAATAACCTAGCACCTTTTGATGAACCTAGAGGTTTTAGAATTTGATAAAAATTGGTAGGCATGCTCTCTATGGTATGTTGATCATCCTCACAAAAAATCAGCCCATTCTAAAACCTCTAGGTGCATCAAATGCGCACTTCAAATCAACGGTTTTACACTGTCAATTTTAACCGTTGATTTGAAGAGCACCCTTTGATGCACCTAGAAGTTTTAGAATGGGCTGATTTTTTGTGAGGATGATCAACATACCATAGACAACATCCCTACAAAAAATCAGCCCATTCTATAACCTCTAGGTGCATCAAAAGGTGCTGGGTTATTGTTGGGTCAAAATTTTGCTGGGTCATCCGATCCTGACCCTATATATATATATATATATATATATATATATATATATATATATATATATATATATATATATATATATATATATATATATATATATATATATATATATATATATATATATATATATATATATATATATATATATATATATAGCACATGTCAAAAAGTATTTTCAAAAGTGATCCTCTAATAACCATGTGGTGTGCAGTCGCATTAGCACAAATCTCCTTTTACATCTAGTGAACCTGGTATTCCAAACACTGGGTTCTTAAAAATTAATTATAATTAACTTTAATCATCGATCAATCGATATTCAATGAAAGAATTAGAAAATTAGACAAAAAAAAGTTAAAATCTATGATTGAGATATTAGGTTCAATATAACAAGTTAATAAAGAAAAAAAAACTAAGTTCTCTTTGTTATCTCCGTACAATTTTGATTTTCACTTTAGTCGAAGTTATAAATCTAGTTTCAATGAACCTAAAAGCTCATTATTTTGATTATTGACTTTTTTGTAATATCAAATATGATATTCGTAACAATTTCAAAAATAAAATTGATCGATCGAGTTCTACATTAATTAAGAAACTAAGCCTAACTACATTAAGAACCCGACAATCGTAGAAGGGAATCACGATATAGACACCACTTTATTTTCCAAGCCTAGCTACATTCCTGTGACAAATCCAAATATTCTGCCCTATTTTTTTGCTCCATCGTCTGCCCCCCAAGTCGCAGCCATCCGTTGCACCCATACCTGACCGGTGCATCACACTCACCCCAACCAGCAAGCAAAGGAACGGCAGTGATTAAGTACAAGATGATGCCGATGTCGTTGGGCCAATTAGAGCCGTTTCTTTGCCTGTTAGCTAGGGTTGAGTGTGATGCACTAGTCGGATATGGGTGCATCAGACGGCTGTGACTTGGGGGGCAGAGGATTTGGGTGTTCCCCTGTGACATGGGATTCAAAATCATGACCATAAAGGCATGGAAAGAAAGAGAATATATTCAGTGCGATGGACCCACCACGCCAACAGGCTGATATGGTGCATCCCTCCCACTGATATGGTAACACCTGTCATAGAAAATAATAATAATAAAAAGCAAACATTCAATTCCTCTTCTCCTGTCCATCCGCTCCATCCGCAGCCATCATAGATAAGGTGTACACGAGTACACAACCCCTCACAGAGATCAACGATCATATCCCCCGCGGACGTTGGAGCCATGCAACTCTTGCAAAGGCCGGTGATCTCTTGTAGGTGACGTGGGATCCCCCACATGCAGCCTAGGCGTTGATCATCGGCATCGTGGGGTACTCGTCTGCCACCCCACCTATGCACTGCCTACTTCTCGCGTCAGTCGCATGCTGCTCAACTTGTACACCCCTCACAGAGGTCGACGATCTCACTCAGCGACGTGGGTCCTCCCTATGCTTACGAGGTGTTATTTGCATCAGTACTGCAACGAACGCCTCCAGCGACTTATCATTGGCTAATTCTTTCCGAACGTGATCACCAACTCCAGAAACGATTACTAGTAACAAACGAGCAACATGATGTCTCTCTTCTGGTCAGCCCTTGGTAGAGGGTCGGCTAATTCTTCCCGAACGTTTGTCAAACCGCCTCAACTTCAACCAACCAGTTTTTACACCATCAAGTCCCAGCTAGTCGGGTTAACAAATGCCTAGCTGGGAGGGGGTAACTGTGGGTGCAAAAATTGGCTAACGCCTGATAGTGGGACCCGCCAGTCCTGCTTGGGACCCACGAAGACAATAGTGGGACCCGCCGCCCTGCTTGGGCCCTACGAAGGCGATAGTGGACCCGCCAGCCCTGCCTGGACCTTCAAAGACGACCTGGGCCTAATAAATCTCTCGTTGGATATTTACCAAAAGCCCCGGATATTCTCAAAGTTCAATAAATACAAATCTTGTAAATAATCCTGACTGGAATTTATTATTCTTATTTCTACTTTATGTTTTCCAAAACTCCCTAAGTCTTCTGGTAATTAGACTCAAGTCAAGCCCACTCTACTCTCTGTCTACTTGTATAAGCACTCCTCGGCCTGTCGAGAGTAGCTCTACCTTTTTCAGAGTCTGTGAATTCAAAGGTTGCGTCTTAACACACGGAGGCATAGGCTTCGGTCGAACTTTGTCGCCACATTCTACGTCAATTCTCTCTCTCTCTCTCTCTCTCTCTCTCTCTCTCTCTCTCTTTCTCTCTCTCTCTCTCTCTCTCTCTATTCAATAGTGTCTGTGTGACAGCTCAACACTGTACAGTGCACCGCATTCAAAGTTAACAATCAATCGACTGTTGGCAGAAAATCGTACGACAGTCGTAATTTTTCCCAACAGGTTCTATAAATATAAGCCCACCCTTTATGAAAACTAATGGCTCCGCCACTGAGAACCATAATAATCACTCACCACTTTCTCTCCATAATCGATGGCCTTTTTCTCGCTTAACGTTTCCTAGGGATGAGGTTTCATCGGGTCTTGCCCCGAGGTTCACATTAGTGTTATAATAGATGGACACACCACATCCACCTAGCTACTTGGTAGGTCCGCATCCATCGGAGATGAGCTGTTCCACATTCCTTTAGCCTCTGGAGGACTTGGCATCCGAAATACCGAAGCTACCAATTTATCTCTACTTGCCAAGATCGGCTAGAGACTGATGACCTCCCCAAAGGCATTATGGACCCAAGTCCTCCATCACAAATATGAAAAAGAGCACACATTTAGGAACTTTCTTCCCTCTCCTAATTCATCATTTATCTAGCGAAGCATCCTCGCATCCAGAGACATCCTAGCTAAAGGCCTCTTGTGGTCTATTCACAATGGATGCCATGTTAGAGCCTTGTAAGACCGTTGGGTCCCCAACATCCAAACTCCTCTGATCCCCAAGGTAACATCTATTGATCCCTTGATCAAAGTTGCCCATTTTATCAACCCCATTACTAGGTCTTCGAACTAGGCTCTCCTCCATCAGGTTTTCGATACCTTCACAGCAAATTCCATTAGCCAAAGCTTACTCTCCCAGCATTCTGGTGATGCTCTTGACAAACTCATATGGCAACCTACCCCTAATGGCAACTTTAGCTCCAAATCGGCATATGTGATAGCACGGAAAGGCCATTATCCCAGTACCTCACCACATAGCACTTCTCGAAATCCTGATATATGGAAGAAAATATGGTCTTACAAGAATCTAATGCCCCGCATCAAATTCTCCATTTGGCGACTTTTAACCAAGGCCCTCCCCACTCTTGACATTCTTACCATACCCAGCAAGAACATGGACACCACATGTCCACTATGCAAAAGTGCTGAAGAATCTTATTCCCACGTGCTATTTCATTGCCCCTATGCATCCGCGATATGATCGATTTGGCTCACTTGCTTCCATTGACTCCCGTTCTATCATCGTTTCTATAATCGATTGGATAGCCCATTCAATGCATTCGGAGGTTCAGAGCGGAGACTTTACTGCTTTGTGCCACCACCCTATGGTTCATATGGAAAGCCTGATGCACTCGTGTCTTTGAGAAGAAGTTCATTCCACCATCGTATAACATCAAGCTCATCACCAACTCATTTCAGTCCATGGACCAAGCTTTCCAACCAGAGGCATCACCGACACAACACATTTTGACAAAAAAGGATCCCCTATTAAGTCGCCGCCACTGACTTGGCACCTACCACCCCAGGGACAATTCAAAATCAATGTAGATGCAGCTATCGGAATCATCTCATCAGCCATCTTATATATCCTCCGCGACTACAAGGGCAACAACTTCATCAATCACTACCACGGATCCCCTCATGGTCGAAACTTTTGCTATGCAGAACGCTCTGGTGACAGCATCCAGATTACCTATGCATCATATCATCTTAGAAGGCGATGCTAAAATTATCCAAGATCTGCTTCCTCAATCGGATCACGATCAGCCGTGGCGCATTTCTCCTATTGTCGCGGACTGTAAAGCCCTTATCAAGTCCCATCCTTCAGCAACAAATTGTCACTGTCCAAGAGGATCAAATTCGGCGGCCCACCTTCTAGTGAGATATGCATTTTGTAATTCAGCTTTTTGTTATTGGGATTCTCTCTCTGTACCAGTTAAAGTCTATATCCCAAGACTCTTTGAATATATAACCCGAGAAACGAACCCCGTCGATCTATTCCAAAAAAACAAAAAAAAAAGTTTCTTCTAAATAAAATAAAGAAAGAAAGTTTTTTAATAGATTAAAAAGGTTTAAAAGCACACCCAAGTGATCGACGATCCAGCTTACGGAGACCTTTCCCGTGGGGGCATTTTCTACAGTCCGCATCTCTGTCTCTCTCTCTCTCTCTCTCTCTCTCTCTCTCATCCTCTTCGTCTTCTCCTTTCCTCTTTGAATTGCCCTGAAGAACCAAGGAAAACCCTAGCATGGCGAACAGCAATCTACCTCGCAGGATCATCAAGGTACTTCTCCCCTCCCCTCGCAGCATCAGTGATCCGATCATCTTTCCCCCTCTCTGTCTTCTTCGATGCATTTAGATCTCCTGCTTTTAGGGTTTTGATTACTCCCCTCTCCTCTAAATCACTTATCATGGTTCCCTCTACCTCCTGATCTCTGATCTCTTGATTCCTTCATCTCGCAGGAAACGCAGCGTCTCCTCAGCGAACCAGGTAATCCGTTTTCTCTTCGCTGATCATTCAGGCCCACCCGGTTCTCGGAATCCTCTTCGATGCCTCGTTGTTTCAGGATTTTGGGGATTCGAGGTGTTCGGTTTCTGCTCAATTTAGGGTTTATAGGAACCCAATTTTTGTGCTAGGATTTTGCTCAAGGCTTGTTTGCCATCGTCTGTTGCAGCTCCCGGTATCAGCGCGTCCCCGTCCGAGGACAACATGCGCTACTTCAATGTGATGATACTCGGCCCAACGCAATCTCCATACGAAGGTGATTAACGTGCTGTTGTTTTGGCTATCATCGATTCATTTGTTGATGATCGATTTGTCTGCAACTAAATATGGAAGCTTTTGGATTTCAGTTCAATACGATTACATGCCTTAGATATGAAACTCTTAATATATTGTTGTCAATATTATTTTTTACAATATGTGAGCAGGTGGAAATCTTTCCTTCATGAGATATATTCCATTTGCATCATTTTTTTTTGTAAAGATTAAAGAACAAATTGGAGCAAATGCAAATGAAATTTATCTCGCGAAGGAAATACAAAAGAAAAAAAATGTAAGGATCTCCGCAAATGATACCATACCACAACCATTAAGCCATGTCCCATGACTCCCATCTACTTGGGGGACACCTCAAATACTTTCAGCTTGAGCTATTGCTTCTGTGCTTCCTTAGGTTAATAGTGCCAATTTATAAGTGTGAATCATGCTACGTAACTTTCTTTTCCCTTGCTAAGCAATGGTGGATACCTTCCTTAAGCATGGTAAAGTTCTCTGAAACACTGCTAGTGATGCTGGAAGTTTTACCCCGGTCAACCTGATACCACTGAGCTTTTGGTTCAAATTTTAGTCGTGTACCAATGTATTGTTACAAGTTGAAGATTGATCATATATAGTAGGTGTTCTATGGTATAATATGTTCTCGCCTTTCGAAATGTTGGTACTAGAGCTATGCACTTAGCTTCAAGTCCATGGTTTAAAATACGGGTGTCGGTACCAATATCAGTCTGTCCTAAATTGAGTTGTATCTGCCAGTACGACTCAGTATAGGCTGGTTCAGCCAAAACCAGTACCAATTGTTTTTATAAAAAAATATTTAAAAAAATCGAAAAAAATATTTAAAAAATAATACCGAGTTGAACTCAAGCATACCAGCTGATACGGGTGCGTATTGGCCAATACGGGCCGATACCGAGTTCAACTCGGGTGATACGGGGGTGATATCCGTTTCGGGGGTACCGGTCGTGGTTGGCCAAAAATCGGTACATACTTGGCAGTACGTACCTGTATCGGCTGAGTTTTAAAACAATGTTCAAGCCTACTAATCTATTAGATATCAAGGTCATCTATAGCCTTAAAGTACTGGGAGTCATTGAAATTGATCTTGCTCGTGAAAATTATTTTACATTTAGACAATAGGATCTGAAAACATAGAACTATACAATAAAGCCTTATTAAGGCTATGCCAAATTGTATTTCTAAATGTCCACATGCAAAACTTTTGTATCAGATGGTTACAACGGTGGTATGGGAGGTGTAGCCAATCAGCCAATGCCTGCTTGTACGCATGTATAACAAGGTTTAATAATCTGGTTTCGGGTACAGACTGGCGAAGACCAAGCTGACTTTGAATTTTTGGCATGTTCGACCGCTTTGACCAAAATATTAAAAATCAGATTCTAATTTGAATCGTGGCATATTTTGGCCCCAAGGTGGCTTGACCAATCCTGGTCTGATTTGGGCTTGATTTAGTTGATTTGAGCTCAATTTGGCCAAACTGGATTCGAATCACGGCATGTTTTGGTAAGGGGGGGTTTTGGCTTGGATCGACAAAAATCTGACCTGGTTCGGTTTGGGGCGAACTCTCAAGCCATGAAGTAATATTACACTACCATATGGCTCCTATTGCATGAGTTGTATAGCCAATGCCTACTAAGATCATAAATTTAAATGCATCCATTGAGACATAACTAGACTTAAATGTTATTAGTTAGGCTATACGATCGTTAAATATAGCTCGACTATCAGTCACAGATTTTCGTCCGATCAGTCTCTCGAACTGTATCTATAAGATCATCACTAAGATCCTGGCGAATAAGCTGTCCCCTATTATGGTCTCCATAATCAGTAAATCCCAATCCGCTTTCATAAAAGGACGCCTTATCCTTGACAGTGTGGCTTCAGTCCAAGATGTCATCTTCCATCTTAAAGAGCGAAGAGAGGAAGGCCTCATTTTGAAGCTGGATTTCGAGAAGGCCTTCGATAGACTGCATTGGGACTTCATTCTAGCTACTCTACGAGCAAAAGGTTTCCCAGCGAAGTGGTTTCGTTGGATCCTAGACTGCCTCTCTTTCTCCAAACTCTCATGTTCCATTAATGGGGAATTGGGCAGCCAATTCCTAGTGAAGAAAGGGCTGAAGCAGGGATGCCTCATCTCTCCGTTTCTTTTTATCCTAGCAGTTGATGCGTTTGATGCTATCCTTATGAGGGCCAATGCTAGAAACCTTATCCATGGAATCCGAGGTAATTCTTGGTGCTTGTCGAACCTTCATTTTGCTGACGACACTATTATCTTCTGTGAAGCGAAGCTTGAGTAGGTAGCAGTGTTAAAGATTATCTTATATGCGCTGGAGTATTGCTCTGGCCTTCGTATTAACTTCAACAAGAGCTCTATTTTCTACGTGTGTTCCTCAGATGATATTGGCACTAGGGCTTCCTTGCTCCTGAATTGCAGACTTGACTCGCTACCTATGAAGTACCTGGGCCTCCCTATCAGCAGCAAATCCCTTTCTCGGGCGCATTGGTCAAAAGTAATTGAGGAAGTAGACTTGCGTCTCTCTAGCTGGAAGAGTAGGCATCTTTCACTTGGAGGTCGCCTCTGTCTGGTTAACTGCGTCCTATCCTCGATCCCATCCTATTATCTGGCCTTTTACTTTGTCCCTTCGTGGGTGATTAGGAAGATAGACAGCATCCGCAGCACATTCCTTTGGAAAGGAGCGGATGGCTCTTCAGGGTCGTATCATTTTATCAAGTGGGGGGTAGCTTGTAAGTCAAAAACTCAAGGCGGGCTAGGGATTCTTGATTTAAAAGACTTCAACAGAGCACTGCTGGGAAAGTGGTGGTGGAGACTCCAGAACGACTATGGTGATCACTGGTCGAATATCATCAGAGATCGGTACTCACTGCCTTTAATTGCGGGACGAAGCAGATCTTAGGTGATGGGAGGAACATTAAGTTCTGGACGGATCAATGGGTCGGAGACGTCAAACTAGCGATTCTTTTTGCCGACCTTTTTGACTTAGCGTGGGACCAGAACGCCTCGGTCCGTTCTCAGGTTTCTAGAGCTCAGGGAGACTTCTCTTGGTCAGTCAAATTCAGGCGAGACATTAACCTCACTCTGCATAACCAGCTCGTTGATCTCTACCGGATCATTTCCTCCTTCACTCTTAGTCCTGGCAGAGATTCCTCGTCGTGGAAGTGGAAATCCTCCGGAGTCTATTCGGTCAGATCGTTTTACCGCTTCTTCAACGCAGGAGGTATTATTTACCCGATTGCTAATCATCTATGGCGAACCTCGGCTCCTCTCAAGACTAGGGTTTTCATGTGGTTGGCGATTAGAGAAAGACTTCTCACCCGAGTCAATCTTCGGCAACGGAATAATTCTAACATCCCGGATATCACTTGCACCCTCTGCCATTCGCATCGGGAGGACGTAGACCATTTATTTCTTCGTTGCTCCTATTCCAGGAAGCTGTGGAGAATGTTGAAGCACAGGTTCCTGATTAAGGGTCATCCAGGGTCTATTCGTTCTTTGTGGACTATTTGGCGTACGAGAAGAATCAGCCGTAACCTCATATCAGATTGGGACCTTCTAGTTATTGGGCTTTGCTAGTGCGTTTGGAGAGAGAGGAATGCTCGAGTTTTCTCCAGATCGAAACTTCCTTTAGGGAAGGTCTGGGAGAAGTACAAGGGAATGATTCTTAGCTGGTCCACCGCTTTCTCTCCTAAGCAGTCGGGAGAGATTCTTCCACTCCTTTGTAATCTGTAGCTCTCTTTCCTTTATTAATAAAATAGCTTGGGGTATGGCTTAACCCCATCCTCTCCTTCTCGGAGAGGAATTCCTCAAAAAAAAAAAGGGGTGGATCACTGTATAATTTGCCTCAGTTTTTGAGTGAAAAGGAAGGCTAATAATAAACCTGTTGGTGACCCTGGATTTTTTTGGTAATGTTTTCCATGGTGGTTCACACTCAAAGCATGATTAGCCGGTTGTTCACTGCAGAACATTTATTTTGTTCCTTATGCAGTCATTGACTACATTAGTCATTGGAGAAGAATATACATCTGAGGTAAAAATGCAAGCAGTAAAAAGCGCGCATTAATTTGTTATAGAAGGAAAATGGTTGGTACAGAATAAGGAAAATCTTTTGATTATGAATGGCTGCATTTCAAATTCGTTAGTCCCTAGGAAAAATTCATGACCGTTATGATATATAATTGAGCAATTGTTACAAGATGTCTTGCTTTACCTAACTACTTGGAACCATTAGAGTCTGTTCAAACAATGGAAATGAGCCTTATCATATATATGCCAGAGCTGAGGTGTCAAATATCAGGTCTCCATATATTATATATTCATCAATATTTTGTCATGTGGGGACCTTATTATGTCATATATTTGATTACATATAATGCTAGTTTGTGAGTTCTTAGTGTAGTTATGATAGATATAATTTCTTATGACTTTTACTTAGTTATTTATAACCATCACTGATTGTTATTGATAACCCTAGTTACGTTTAAGCCCTATCTGTGGTGTGGAAGCACTTAGTGAACTAACTGTTGCATCCAAAGTTTCTAATTTTTGCTTTTGGTGATCATAGGTTGATTGTCACGTCTTCATGCTACTATCCGCTAAAGTGTTTAATTTGTATATTAATTCATGCAATAAATATTGAAGGAATGCCTAAGTGAATTATATAAGTTTAGGTTTGAACCATGGAACTTATGGTGTAAGCTTTAACTAAATATATGGCATGTCGATGTTTCTCATCATCTACATAATATTTCTTTTCCCAATTTTTCTTCACCACATCACAGTGAGTATATATAGTTGATACTTAAGAGTTACCCTTGATATGGATCTGGAAATATTGCTCTCTTTTTTCTTTCGAAAGATGTCTTGAAACTTATGGTAATATTGCTTGCATTGTCCCTAATTTTTGTTTGGTTTTAATGGTATTCTCTTGACATCAATTTGACAAGTTACCCATATGTAATGCTAAGATTATAGGATAGTTGACTTATATGTTTAATTTAGTAGTCATTGAAGTTTGATGTGCAACTTGAAAGTTATTATTTCAAATAAGGGTTTGCAGCATCAATTGTCATATTCTTTAGTGGATACGTGTAACAAAAGTGAGAAATTACTCATTGAAGTGTTTTGGCCTCATTGATGGTCATGTGGGAGGTGGCCCAAATCTATGTGCAATTGGAGTTTTTCTATTGATCATGGTGTTATTTTCGATGAGTTTTTTGCTCTCTGCTACTTTTCATGTCCACCCTTTCTCATTTATCAATTGCATGATAGGATCATGGAATTAAAATGTCTTGAGTACCAAATTTATTATCCGACAAATATGTCCAAAATTTCTGGAAATTTTGGGAGTACCAAATTTCGGTCCAACAATGAAATGTTGGCCGTAACGACCAACTTTTGACTGAAATATGACATCCCATCTTTCTTCTGGACAATTTCACTGAAAAGATCTATCTTTTTCAGTAAAAAATTCCATCTTTTTTATTGAGTCTGATTTTTTCCATAATAAACCGGCATTTGACCAAAATTTGACATTCAATACTTTCCATCAAAATTTTTTTTCTTAACAAATGCAAAGTTTCCATCGACATTTGACCGAATCTGACAAATTTCCTCTTTTTTTGTCTGTTTGAAATTGACATCGAAATCGACATGTTGTACATCTTCGAAACTCCTGTGTGGCAATTCAAGAGTACTACATACAAAGTCAAAGATTTCAATACCTTGTGATGTTATTTTGCTATCTCTAAAGTCTAACCTAAAGTTAACACAATCACATGGACTTACATGTTGATAGATTAGTTGTCTCTATAATGAAAGCATCTTTTATAGATTAGCTATTATACTTTTATGGTCTATCTGTTTTTTTTAGAGACATAGTGCTTCGATTTCTTATGTGCAAGTATATGGAGTATACATGTATACATCATTCTTATGTCTTTATTTGACATCCAATGCCTTTACATAGTATTATTAAGTTTATAAGCCCATTTTGTTGTGGTGCAACATCATTATTGTATGCATAGGCGGCCCGGGGGGGGGAGGGGGGCAGCTCCCCCCCCTATTTACTCCGAACGTTTCCCCTGGCTACAGAAAAAAAAAAACGAACAAAAACATCCATTTATCAAAATTATGAAAAAAAGTAATATACCAAGTAATTGTAAAGAAATGAAGTAAAAGCATAGATTGAAAAGAAATTATCAACAAGTTTGAGATTGGTCTTCGTTAACAAAAAATCATGAACTAGTCAATGATTACCAAGAACTTATTGGTTGTAATTTGTTTGGTTTCGTTTGTTCCTCCTCATTTTCTCTCTTCCTTTTCTTCTTTTCTCTTTCTTCTTGACTTCTTTTCCTTGCTCCTCTCATTCCCTTTCAACTCTTCTATTTTATTGACAAAGGTTGTAGTTGTGTCCACCATTGCTGCTTGGAGGTACTGTTGCTAACATGAGAAAGGGGACAAAGAAGAGCACAGAGGAAGAAGAATGAAAAAGGATATAAGAAAGAATGGTGAAGATAACTTATCCCCATTTCCATCGCTTTTGGAACTAAAACGGTCTGGGCGGTTCGGGATCCTACCTAGTACCAAGATGGCCCATGCTCCAAACGAGGTGACCACAGGGCCTCCTTGGCCTAAATGGGTACCTACGCAGTGTAGGAAACCATATTTTTTAAAAAAGAGTGCCAAAACGTTCAGACCGAACTTGCATCTTTTAGATAAAGTAGTGAACATGATATTCCACACATGATATGCCACAACAATCTCTCTTTTAGATAAAGTGCAAACTATGATAGGAGATAACAAACAATTACAAAATTGGAATGGAAGTTCCCTTCAATCTCGATATCTAGGGTTTTAGCTTGTAGGATTTTAGTCCAAGAAAACTTGTATTGCAAAGACTAATGTGTTTTCACATTCTTGACTTTCTACATCCAATATATTAACTTTCTGAGTATTAACAGGTGAACAAGAAATGTTTGTCATGTCTTATATTCTATTGGTCGTTTCTAATATTGAGAAGTTCATAGGTGTTACACTGGCACATGGATGAATCCCGGAATGCCGACTTTCTTCGAATATCTTTTTTTCTTAAATAAAATAAGCCATTACTAAAATCGCTTCATTGTGTAACCCTCTACAGCTGACTTGTTCGCCTTCTTTATTCTTATCCCTTCTGTAATATAATTATCTCACCTAGCCTGTTCTTTTTATCATTAAAAATGCTTCAGCTAGTTAGCTTGATTTATTTTCATTGACCTTAGTATCTTGTTGGGGTCAAGCAACGAATCCACCTTGCTGGGTTTGGTTTTTCATGTCACAAGTTATGGTCTTGAGAACCTTTTTCTAGCCTTTCTATCTGATTTAATATCAATTTATCTATAAATGTAAATACCTGAATTATCATTGATTTTCTCATGAAAATTTTAAGCCCAATCTATGTCTACTTGCTTTTGTGTGCATAATTTAGGAATTTCAAAATCATTACCGACTGCCTATCTTTTTTTTTAATGTAAAGTTCAATTTTGTGTTCACTTCTCTAAGTTTATCACACATGCAATATTATTCACTAAATGGATCACAAGAAAGAAAATCACTAGGACAATTAATTGTATTCTTTTTTTTTTTTTGCCAAATTGAATGTTGTAAATTGATTAGGAACTACCTTTTGTGGAGACTGTAATTTTGGGACAATGTATTCTGACTGTTAATCTGTGCAAATAATTTGATCTCTCAATGTTCATTAATACCATATGTTATCCTCTTTTTGTATTTATTTGTTGATCAGGTGGAGTTTTCAAGCTTGAATTGTTTTTGCCTGAAGAGTATCCGATGGCGGCCCCTAAGGTAAGATAATTGTAAACCGATATGTTTTCAGTCCTTTGCATGTAGTAGAAGGTAGATTATTCTTGTAGTTTCTTCCAGATGTTGTCTTAGACTCTTAGGTTGCTTTATATCTTACACTTAAATAGTCAGTGTTGACGAGTATCACTTGTGCTCAAACATATGTTTACTATGGTGCTCTCTCTCTCTCTCTCTCGTCCTCCTCTTTTTTTTTGGGTGCTGGTTGGTGCATGCTCTCTTGGATTAGGATTGAAGATTTAAGATCTAATGTTTTGATTGCTTCTACAAGCTAAAATAAATCTTGATGGATGTATACATATGGGAATTATTGTTTAACTTTAAGCAATTCTAGTTATATACAGAACACTGAGTGTTGCTTGTTTAAGTCAAAACTCAAAAATGTAGAATCATCGTTTCTTATTATCGAGATTTCAAACCCACACAACTCTTCTTTTCCACCCATATATAATTCCTTCACAAGTTAGCCGATCTAATACACAAAATAGAATTGCATTAATAGTAACAAGTCTTGTTTGCCAGATCCCAAGCTCTGGCGTGATCAGGTTTTCAGTAAAAAGGCATTACATATGAGTGGACAAGAAGAGTTTCGTGGGTTTGAATCTATGGCTGAATGTATTGAATTCGAACTACACAAAAATGAAAGAAGCATTGCATCCACCTTTTCCCAAAGAAAACAAATATTAATTTCCTGAAAATTATTGCCAATTCCTACATAAAAGGGGCATTTGGTTCGTCATACCAAGAGATAAAGAACCAAGCATTACTTTTCAGAAAACAATTGGAATTGTAGCAGCTATTCTGTTTTTTATATAGAAATCATTCATAGTTTTTTTCTTACGTTTTTGAACAGGACAAGAACACATCAGATTTCTTTTTTGAAAGAAATCTAAATCTAGAAGATTTAGTGATGCAAGGCCCATCATTCTATATAGAAAAGAATCAAAATGATAAATAGATCCGTTGGCAGCAAAATGGTAGTTGGCCACTTAAGTCAACATAACCCAAATGACCTTTCTCGTCTAAGCTTAAGGTGAGAATTATCATGCCGAGCTATAGGTTGAGCTGCTACTTACGATATAAAGTGTACTCTATGGACATTGTCCAATTTTCTTTCAAAAAATCTGAGTTTTTTTTAGTTTTTCTCCTTCCAGCAAGATTGTACTAGAAAAGTATTTTGAGACAATAAAGCATATTTAAATCAATTCATTGAATTAACAATGAAATGAGGGTTTTAATTATTTATATATTTATGTTGATGTTTATAAATACATGATATGCTACCAAATCAACAAATATATAACCTTGCAATTATGCCCAAAAATATCCGCTTTTAATTTTTATCACTTTTATAATTTGTAGAATAGTTGAGAAAATAATTTTGTTGATCCAATCTTTCAGTGTTTGATCTAGTTATTCCAATTAAAATTCAGTGTTTGATCTAGTCAACTTTTGCCAATGGAGCACAATGACAAATTGTGCTTGAGATGTTACGAAGCCAAGTACTCTTTTTCACATTGGTAAGTTCCGTTGCCTATTCAGTATTACACGGTCTAGAATCGGGTGCCAGTGTGCCACTCATGGTCAACCTGTCCTAATTAGATGATTCCTTACGATTTAAATTGGACTGGGGCACTTCCGAGTAAATAAATTTTGTATAGACTATGCGTCAAAAAGCTTCTGAGTGCTCTGCTCCCATTGGTAGGCTTCCATTCCTAATTCAGTGTGACACGGTCAAGACTTGGAGTTGACCCATGCTCAATCTATCTAAGTCAGATGATCCTTAAGATTTAATTTGAACCGAGACTCTTCAAGTAATAATGAACTACACTAAGTTTGCTGAGTTGACTACGGTTTTGTACTCTATTGTGTAAGCTACTATTGGATTGGTGCAACGTAGCTTGTTGTATGCACAATAAGCGTTGCTACTTCAAACTCTGCTATACTTATGACTCAGAAATTTTTTTCTAAAATTCAGCTGTATACATTTCTTTTCTGAAGTTAATGTTGCCTACTTTCTCATTCTGAGTAAGATGTGACCTTGTTAAACCAGTGGAGCTCAAAAAAAATCTCTGCTATTTGCAGTTGGAACCTATAATAGTAAGAATTTGACGAAAGAGCAATGACAATGCCAGAATTGAAAAATTAATAGTTAGATTTTATCAATTTGTATCTAAAATAATGATAATATCAACTATTTCCATTCATCGTAATTTTCTAGTTAGCACTGTTCTAAAAAGCGGTCCGGGCGGCCGCCTAGGCGTTTTAGGGGGTTGGCCGCTCCGCTTCAGCAAAAAGCGGCACTGCAGGCGGGTTGAACAAAGGCGGGCGCCTAGGCGGGATCCGACCCGCCTAGGCGCCCGCCTAGGCGGGTAAAAGGCGGGCGCCTAGGCGGTCTCACTGTATGCAATTGCTTGAGGAAATTTTTTTTTTTCTGTAATGATTTTTTGTTTCTTCACCATATGCAATTGTTTGAGGAATTTTTTTTTTCAATGTATTATGATGAAATGTTTAAGAAGCTCTTACGATTTTTTACTATATTGGTTCTTGTATGGTATGAGTTTGGATAGAATTTGAATAACAATATATGATTGGTTGGAATTTGGGTACATCACAATAAAGTTGGAGTACAACTGTATTATCTGGTATACTTAAGTTAGAGGGACAATCGGGTATAGGTATTGAGGTAACCATACCGAAATACCCCTACCCACCCAATCCCCTCCTCCCTTTTCATAAAACTTTTATATTCAGATCGGTAGTTTTGATGTTTGCATATGTAAAACTTTCTAATATTGTTTTTTATATAGAATTATGAATTTATATATATACATACATATAGAATATATATAATCTATTTTATATAGGTGCGCGCCCGCCTTTTTCTCCGGGCGCCCGCCTAGTCGTCCGCCTTCCGCCTTCCGCCTTGAAACTACTTGACCGCCCGTCTTCCGCCTTCCGTTTTTTAAAACATTGCTAGTTAGTGTTAGGACTCATACGCACTTAAAATCTCTTAAAATGATACAAAATTGATTTTATTTTAATGGATTACATAAAACCATGATTGTACAGGAAGGAGCGAGGAAGGAAGGAAGACGATTTTCCATCATTTCCATAAGGGTGCTGCTATATACAACTCGCAATTTGCCGAGAGCAGGCCCAACTTATATAAGAAAAATCTCCCAAATCCCCTCCCCCCCTTCCCCTCCCCTTGTGTTTGTGACCCAGTCCCAAGGACAACTCACATCCATCGCCACTCATATTCGCCTCTGCTCGCCGTCGTCGCCCCTCCACCCCTGGCAACCCATGCAGCAACAGCTTTCCTCCTCCACCGCCTCCTCCTCCCTCTCTCCTTTCATCTACCTCCTTCCTACCTACCTCTCCTTTCTCCTACACTCGGCCATTTCAGGCCGAGTGCTTTTATTGATCATTCGGCAAGAGGAGACCAAGTGCACTGTAGTCACACTCAGCTGTCGTTTATTACTTGGTTTGCAATGGCCGAATGGGCTGTAGGAGAATTCGGCCTTCAATGGCTGGAGGTGATGTATAGGAACTCGGCCTACAATGGGCAAGTCATTGTATTTCAGATGGAGGAGAAAGGAGTAATAGAATGGAGGAGGGAGGGGAGATGTGGAAGGAGGAGGAGGAAGGAGGCGGTGGTGGTGGTTTGGATGGGGCCGGTAGAGGAGGGAGGCGGACAGGCAATAACATGCAATGGCGGTGTTGGTTTTCTCGAGCCCCAACAACAAGGAAGGGATTGAGGAGAAAGTGTGTGGGGGTACACAAGTTGTCCTTGGAAAACCATGGGCTGCCTTGTGCAATTGCGAGTTGTATCCATAACCTCTTCCTCTCCTACTACGTTTGTTAGTATCTTATTGTCGTAATTTTCTGTGGATAGAGAGGACTCATCTCAAACCTTTACCTTTTGTCTATATACAATGGATTGTCAACCTGATGTAAAAGATCTTTTGAATCCTGCTACTTCACATGAACTTTTTGGCATACAGGCTAACTTCTTTTTTGATACTATTCCTGTTTTTTAGGGAACAATTTTTTTATGTTATCCACCACAATTTTTTTGCATATATCTAAACCAAATGAGATCTGTGTACATCATTTTTGTGTTGATATTGCTCTCTGAATCTGGTCCTGATCGATTCATGTCTTTATCCTTTTATCCTTACATCTTTTATTGTTGACTTTTACGAATATCTTGGAAACCTTGGATCATAAATTTGGTTCAAACCGTGCGCTCTATAAGTAAGCTCACTATATTTAAAGCACTTTCATATTATTGCAACACTTTCGTGTTAGTTCAAAAAATAAAATCTGTGGGATCTCTCAATTGCTGTGATTTTTCTTTTTTAGGTTTGTAGCTTGTGTCATGAAGGTAATTATATATTATGTCATGGGGAGCTTCTAAATACCTGCTGATGTGCATACATGTTTATATCATTATATGTTATTTTTTGTGCTTTTTTATTTAAACATTTGACATAATGGTTACAATCAAAGGTCTAGTACATAATATAAATAGTATTTAGATTTTTTAGCTCCCTAGTACTAGAATAATAAAAGAGATCAACAAAAAAGACAAGAAATATGATAACAATTGTAAAATAGCGTTGTACTTCTTTTTCTTTCTTTATATTTGTTTGTTGACATAAGTTGAGTGTCATTTGAGTATCATTCACGGTTTAATGGTGTAAAGCAGTTGGCATTACTGTTCGTACTTAATTACTTATAGATGTCCTGTCTTTTTTGTTGTTCTCTTTTAACCAAATTATTCTAGTACTAGGGAGCTAAAAAATCCAAGTACTATCCATATTTCAGCATGAATCACTTGTTAGCCTTGGGCTTTTCTTGTGTTTTTTTCTTGGCTAATCCTCAGTGCATTCTGAGCTGTCTACACTTCCTTTTTTTGTTTTATCCTTGAATCAGGTTCGCTTTCTTACCAAAATATACCATCCTAACATTGATAAGGCAAGCAGTTCATCTTTCCTTCATTATTTATTTCCACTTGGGGATTATTTCTTCTGAACTTCAAGATTTTGGTGTTTGTAGCTTGGAAGAATATGCCTTGATATTCTTAAAGACAAATGGAGTCCTGCTCTGCAGATTCGAACAGTACTTTTGAGGTGACATTGTTATTTCCCTTGTATAGTTCTGTGCCATTATTGTTAAAAATTACCCAACGTTTAGCATGATTAGCAGAAACTTTTTTGCACTCAGAACCTTAAGATGTGAGATTTGGTTTCATCTCCTTTTATTAAGTGTTTTTTGTTTTACTCAACAGATGTAATTTTATAGGCATGTATGGATTCTTGTTTGAGTGGTGACTACACTCCTAATTAAATGGGTACTGCTATTTGAACATACAGGGGGACATATTCACGGACATAATGTGGAGGTGGGGGGCGTTTGCAAGCGGTCAGTGCATCGGCCAATGCACCGAGCATTGGCCAATGCCCCCCCTCTTCTGTAGTCTGTCCGTGATTATGTCTCCTTGTATGTTCATAAAGCATTTTCCCTAATTAAATAGGTTGCAACTTGCAACACCCTTTCTTAGTGGAAGTCCGTTTTATTTGAAAGAAGGCTCTGGATCAGACATGAACTCTTTTTTTGTTCAGCAATTGTTTGAGGGAATCCTAGTTTGAGCTTAAATCCTTGTGGTGAGAAATGGGCAAGGGTGCATCCCCTCTAAGAAGTATGCGTTATGTTTGCTACTTTGAATACGGGGGGCTTTAATTGGCGAGAGAGATGAACTGGTGCATACAATTTCATGACATAAAGAGGGTTCAAGACATAAGCGCGGTGGGGCTTTAACTGGAGAGGGAGATGAATTGGTGCATACAATTTCATGACATAACGAGGGTTCAAGACATAAGCGCAGTGTTATAGAAATAATGATGCTGAGATGGGTGTATGATAATATGGTGAGGAATGAGGAGGTTGAAGAAGCTTAGGGGTTGCACCAAATGAAGACAAGTGATGAAAGTTCCATTAACGGAGTGCATTGGAAAGTGGAGAATTCCTGGTAAGGAGAGGGACTTGTATTTTACGTGGAAGGGGCATGGAAGAGGAGGGAAAAGCCTTAAAGTAGATGGATAAAAGTGACAAGGTAGCTTTGGAACAGGGCTGATGGTTTCTGCAATGCGTGTCCTTGTTTGAGTCTACTTTATGTCCACAATTCTTAGTAACATCCAAGTATCTTGCTGCTAGCTGCTTGCATATGGTTGTGGAAATGATCCTGTTGTTAGTCTACGTTATCTTTACTTGGTAACGACTGGATTGTTTATCACTTGCTATTTGCATAATGAAGGATAATTTTATGTATTATTTTAATTGGGGTTATGATTTTCATTGTATCCATAGAAGAGTTTTCTCGTTAGTTTTCTTCTTAAATTTTGGAGAAAAAAATGAAAAAGGCTTGTGTTTTACCATCTGAGGATTCAATTTTAAAGAACGCGAGGAGTAAAATTGTATTTTTGGTTTCTGCTTCAGCTAGTAGCGTATCATAAGCAAATCCTCCCTTAACTTTTATCCTTTGATTTCATAACTTCCTATCTATTTTTAAACCCTAATAATTGAATATTTCTACTTCCTCTTGCTTTACAGCGAACCACCTCTCCTTGGAAAAATCTACCATCTAGGTGAAATTTTTTTTCGCTTACTGCTGCTCGTTTCATTCTCGTCTTGCAACCATTGAGAACAATATCAAGTCTTCCTGACATTCGTCTCTTGCTCTTTCTCCATCGATTATTATTCTTGCGACAAAGATGCAAGTATGATGATACATTCTTCTCGTGTGCTTGGAGAGTGAGGCTTAGAAATGTAGAGACTGCATTTAATTTTTCAGAAACTCAATACCATTTTAATAATACCTGTCATAGATTTGGCATGCTTGAAGGATCTAAAAGACAGTATACCTTGAGTGGGTTGCAAATGAGCCGGAACTTGAGCAGACCAAGCTCTGTGTAAGCTCGGCTCAAGTTCATTACGAACTGAACATGTCTTGTTCAAGCATGGGCCTTTTGGAAATTTGAGCTTGAGCTTGGTCTTTTAGGCTCAAAATTCAAAAGGATTCTCTGTCTCTCCATCCCGACTCGAGCTCAGTCAAACCCCTGAAATCCTTTAATGCCCCCCTAAAAAATTTCCTACGGATAAAAGCTTGAAAATCCATATATTTTATAAAATAACCAACTTAAGAATCGTTGAAGACCTAACAAAGTATAGAAGTCAAAAATATATCAAGAGTGTAGTCGTAGGAAATTAGGGCATCTAACCATCGTGTAGAGGAAAGCTGAGGTAGTGATAGAGGTGTTGGAGTTGATGGTGGTGGTAGTGACGAGGAAGTAGGATGAAGCACATCTTGTAGTGATCACCCATTGCCAGTTGGGCGGAGTGGGAGAGCAATCAGACTTCGCTAGGTGATGTGTGAAGGGTTTGGGAGTCGGGTTTTTTTTTTTTTTTTTTGGAAGGGGTGGGGGGGGGGGGCGGGTGGGGTTCTTTTTCTTTTATGAGTAGGGGTGGGCGGTGAGAGGAGAGCACTGGATTGACCAGTCAGGATAGGAGAGGAAATAAGAGAACAAGTAGAAGGGAATCCAACAGGATTAGCTATTGCTGGTTAGTGGCTGTATATAAGGGTATTTTCGGAATAAAAGTTGACTGATGGGGGATTAATTGCACACACTGAGCATAGTTCTTTGTTCAAAAAAAGAAGTTGAGGGACCAATATGAAACGAGGTGTATAGTTCAGGGGAGGTTTTTGTAATTTGCTCTAGATTTTATTGAATCTTGTCTTCTGTGGCTTCGTTTAGACTGGGGTGATGTATCATCATTTCTCTCCTTTTTCCGATCCAACCTCTATGATCTTGTTTTTTTTTTCTTTCTGAATCCAGTATTCAAGCGCTCCTGAGTGCTCCAAACCCCGACGACCCGCTTTCAGACAACATAGCCAAGCACTGGAAGACGAACGAAGCGGAAGCTGTAGAAACGGGTAATGCCAGCTAGTGGATACGATTTGCTTCTCTCGTACCTTTAATTTATCAAATGTTTTTCTTTCCTTTTTAACGGGACCCACCTTTCTGGCCCGATGCAGCAAAGGAATGGACCCGGCTATATGCGAGCGGGGCTTGATGGCATCGCGGCCAGCCTCTGCTATACAAATAACATGCATGCCTTGCTGTCGGGGGAGCGGGGGAGCCGCCCGTGTTCTTAACAATGAATGAAGTGTTGATCCCTTCAAGCTGTTACACTGTATAATTGCACTGCACACGTCGCAATCGAGGAACCTTTGTTATGTTTGTATCAGTAGATGGAGTTTGCTGCTCTGCCCGTTTCTCCCCCCTCGCGTCAGTCGGTCTTTTGAATAATTACTTTGTTTGATCCTCAAATGTGAGGCTGGTGGTTGGTAAATCGAGATATAGTGCTATGGTTCTGTTCCATTGTGTTTACTCTGCAAAACACTGTTTTCCGTTTAACAAGAATGGCATGTCCTGATCACAGCCGTCCGTTGCACCCAGCCTTGACCCCGGCGAGCAAAGGGACGCTGTGATTGGATGCCACGTCATTCTGGTTAAACTTTCGGCTTGAAAAGCATTGATATGCCTCTTATTACTGCTTTTTGAGGCATGCATCGTCAATCAGTTGGAGGATTTATTTAGGTTTAATGTGTGACGTACCTGACAACAGATCCAACCTATGAACAGGACATCATATAGTTTCATTTAGTCTAAGGTCCGTCTTTATTGGTAAACCTGAAACTATCCCTCCTGGTATCTTCTCCCCTCAATTCCGAGCAGCTCCGGCAACGGTATCGGATGCAACAGAGTTCGCAGGGTAAGCGGCCAATAGCTCCGGCAGCGTCGGCGGTGGAGCAAGCGGCCAGCAGCTCCGGTGGCGTCAGCGGCTGCAGCAGAGGCGGTGGGGCAAGCGCGACCAGCAGCAGTGAGCGGTGGTTAGGTGATTCGATGAGCAAATCTCAGGTCTAGGATTCATCCCTTGCCTTGTAAACCTTAGGGTAAGGTTCGGTTCGGCGGAAGCGGCGTTCGATGGCGGCGAGCAGCTCTAGCGGCAGCGGTGTTCGGTGGATTGGAGACGGCGGTGGTTCACTAGTTCGGTGGCATACCAAAGAAAATTGAAATACTCCGGAGGATAATTTCGTCCACAGCATTTCAAAGTCCTTGTGCTTAAAAGCATCTCCGCTTTCACCAACTCCCCCCATTTATTTAAGCACCAGCATGTGGGCATTGTTGATCGGTGCTGCTGCTGATCGGTCGGTGATCCGAACAGCGAGGCCATCGTAGTCATGAAGATCTATTGCCTACGACTTTGATTAACAGACTTAAAATTATATTTTTGCTCTTTGCTTGCAAAGATTTTGGGTTATTGTGTTGCTCGTAAATAATGTTAGCATTAGTCTTTGTTATTTTCTTCGGTAGAGACTATCTAAAATCTTTGTTGTATCCTGAAAGCGGATTTGCAATCAATCTGATCGGCAAACTCGATTAGGATCAAATCAAGTTTTAAAGAAAGTGTGATATGTTCATTAAAGAAGAGTCACCACCGCTCGTAGTCCGCACATCGAGGTGACCGTCGCCGCTAACCACCTTCATCAGCCCTGTTGTTGTCGGCGGTGGTGGGCGGCGGACGGCAGTCAAAACACAGATGCCGGACTGGTATAACATGAGGGATTTTGTTCACCCACCTTCAAGGGGTTGAACATTATCCACTTATTTGGACCGTTGGATGTGACCGTAAGAGACACGACATGGGTCATTGGTGCTGCCAATGTGCATCCAACGGCTCATATCAGAGGTGAGTTGAACAAACTTGTTTTTTTTGTTTTTGGGTTATTTTAACTTTGCCCCCCAAATTTTGCTTTGAATTATACTTTACCCCCCATATTTCATTAATTAGACTTTACCCCCCAAAACTAACTGTTTCGTCAGCTCACCATCTAAGAGCTAACGGAAAAGAAATAAAGTTTTGGGGGTTGAGCTGACGGAATAGTTAGTTTTGGGAGGTAAAGTCTAATTAATGAAACTATGGGGGGTAGAGACTAATTCAAGGAAATATTTGGGTGGCATAGTCAAAATAACCCTTTTTTGAAGTAGTAAACACTAAACAGAGTTGTTTTCGTACGACATAGAGGGGGAACTTGCAGCACGTCTCGTCACATGTTGGGGCTTCCTTATCGTGTTTCAGTGAGAAGATGGTTGTACGGCCCTGTTTGGATAAGCTCTGCTTCTCGGGTTTTGGGCGTCCATAATCCCAGAAATAGGTGGGGAGCCTTTCTGGTACGATGCTGTTTGGATACGATTCTGGCTCGGAATTCTGGGAGCTTAAAAATCCAAAAAATTGCAGGGAGATTCCAAAATTCAATTTTGCTCACATTGATTTGCTTATTCGGAAAGCAAAAATTAGAGATTCTGGGAGATCAAAAATTCTAAAATTGCACGGAGAGATCAAAAGCTAATTACGCTCATATTGTTTTACTTATTCGGAGAGCCCATATTAGAAATTATGGGAGCTCAAAAACCCTAAAAATTACACAGAGAGTCCAAAAGCCTATTTTGCTCACACTGTTTTGCTTATTCGGACATCCCACATTACGGATTCTGGAAGCTCAAAAACCCTAAAAATGCACGGATAGCCCAAAAGCCATTTCACTCACATTGTTTTGCTTATTCTGAGTGCTCATATTAGGGATTCTGTGACCTCAAAAACCCTAAAAATGCACGGAAAGCCCATAAACTCATTTCGATCACATTGTTTTGCTTATTTGAAGAGCCCATATTAGAAATTCTGAAAGCTCAAATACCCTAAAAATGCACGGAGAGCACAAACACCCATTTCGCTTACATTGTTTTGCTTATTCGAAGAGCCCATATTAGGGATTTACGGAGCTCAAAAAGCATAAAAATGCACGGATAGTCCAAAAGCTCATTTCGCTCATATTGTTTTGCTTATTCGGAGAGCCCATATTAGAAATTATGGGATCTCAAAAATCCTAAAAATGCACGGAAAAAATCCATTTCGCTCACATTGTTTCGCTTATTCGGAGAACCCACATTAGGGATTCTGGGAGCTCAAAAACCCTAAAAATACATGGAGAGCCCAAAATCTCATTTCGCTCACATTGTTTTGCTTAATCGGAGAGCCCATATTAGGGATTCTAAAAGCTCAAAAACCCTAAAAATGCACGGAAAATCTAAAAACCCATTTCGCTCATATTATTTTGCATATTCGGAGAGCCCATATTAGGGATTCTAGGAGCTCAAAAACCCTACAAATGCACAGAGAGCCCAAAAGCTCATTTTGCTCAAATTGTTTTGCTTATTCAGAGAGCCCATATTAGGGACTCTGGGTGCTCAAAAACCCTAAAAATGTACAGAGTCCAAAAGCCCATATCACTCATATTGTTTTGCTTATTCGGAGAGACCATATTAGGGATTCTGTGAACTTAAATACCCTAAAAATGCATGGAATGCCCAAAAGCCCATTTCGCTCATATTGTTTTGCATATTCGGAGAGCCCATATTAGGGATTCTAGGAGCTCAAAAACCCTAAAAATACACAGATTGCCCTAAAGCCCATTTCGCTTACATTGTTTTGTCTATTCAGAGAGCCCATATTAGAAATTCTGGGAGCTTAAAAACTTTAAAAATGCACGAAGAGCCCAAAAACCCATTTTGCTCACATTGTTTTGCTTATTCGGAGAGCCCATATGAGGGATTCTGGGAGTTCAAAATCTCTAAAAATGCTTGGAGAGCCCAAAAGCATATTTCACTCAAATTGATTTGCTTATTAGGAGATCCCATATTAAGGATTCTAGGAGTTCAAAAACCCTAAAAATGCACGGAGAGCCCAAAAGCTCATTTCGCTCACATTGTTTTGCTTATTCGGAGAGCTCATATTTGGGATTCTATGAGCTCAAATACCCTAAAAATGTATGGAGAGCTCAAAAGACCATTTCGCTTACATTGTTTTGCTTATTCAAATAGCCCATATTAAGGAATCTGGGAGTTCAAAAATCCTAAAAATGCATAGAGTCCAAAAGTCCAATTCGCTCACATTGTTTTGCTTATTCGGAGAGCCAATATTAGGGATTCTGGGAGTTCAAAAACCCTAAATATACATAAAGAGCCTAAAAGACCATTTCAGTCATATTGTTTTGCATATTCGGAGAGCCCATATTAGAGATTCTTGGAGCTCAAAAACCCTACTAATGCACGGAGAGCCTAAAAGCCTATTTTGCTTATATTGTTTTGCTTATTCGGATAGCCTATATTAGAGATTCTGGAAGCTCAAAAACCCTAAAAATGCACGGAGAGCTCGAAAGCCCATTTCGCTCATATTCTTTTACTTATTTGGAGAGCCCATATTAGGGATTCTAGGATCTCAAAATTCCTTAAATGCACGGAGTGCCCGAAAGCCCATTTCGCTCACATTGTTTTGCTTATTCGGATAGCCCATATTAGGGATTCTGAGAGCTCAAAAACCCTAAAAATGCACGGAGAGCCCGAAAGCTCATTTTGCTCACATTGTTTTGTTTATTCGAAGATCCCATATAAGGGATTATGGGAGCTCAAAAACCCTAAAAATGCAAGGAAAGTCCAAAATTTCATTTCGCTCACATTGTTTTGCTTATTCGGAGAGCCATATTAGGGATTCTGGGAGCTCAAAAACCCTAAAAACGCACGGAGATACCAAAAGCCCATTTCGCTCATATTGTTTTGCTTATTCGGAGATCCCATATTATGGATTCTGGGAGTTCAAAAACCCTAAAATTGCATGGAGAGCCCAAAAGCCAATTCTACTTACATTGATTTCTTATTCGAAGAGCCCATATTAGGCATTGTAAGATCTCAAAAACCATAAAATTGCACGGATAGCCCAAAAGCCTATTTCGCTCACATTGTTTTGCTTATTCGGAGAGCCCATATTTGGGATTCTCGAAGCTCAAAAACCCTAAAAATGCACGGAGTGCCCAAAAGCCCATTTTGCTCACATTGTTTTACTTATTCGGAGAGCCCATATTTGGAATTCTAGGAGCTCAAAAACCCTAAAAATATACGGAGAGCACAGAAGTCCATTTCACTCATTGTTTTGCTTAATCGGAGAGCCCATATTAGAAATTCTGGAAGCTTAAAAACCCTAAAAATGCACGGAGAACCCAAAAGCTCATTTCACACATGTTGTTTTCCTTATTCTGAGAGCCCATATTAAGCATTTTGGGAGCTCAAAGACCCTAAAATGCATGGAGTGCCCAAAAGCCCATTTCGCTCACATTGTTTTGCTTATTCGGAAAGCCCATATTAGGGATTCTGGGAGCTCAAAAACCCTAAAAATACACAGAAAGCCCAAAAGCCCATTTCGCTCACATTGTTTTGCTTATTCTGAGAGCCCATATTAGGGATTCTGGGAGCTCAAAAACCCTAAAAATGCACAAAATGCCCACAATCTCATTTCGCTCACATTGTTTTGCTTATTCGGATAGTCCATATTAGGCATTATGGAAGTTCTAAAACCCTAAAAATGCACAGAGAGCCCAAAAGCGCATTTCACTCACATTGTTTTGCTTATTCTGAGAGCCCATGTTAGGCATTCTAAGAGCTCAAAAACCCTAAAAATGCACGGAGAGCCCAAAAGCTTATTTCACTCACATTGTTTTGCTTATTCTGAGAGCCTATGTTAAGCATTCTGAGAGCTCAAAAACCCGAAAAATGCACGGAGAGCCCAAAAGCTCATCTCACTCACATTGTTTTGCTTATTCGGAGAGCCCATATTAGGGATTCTGGGAGCTCAAAAACCCTAAAAATGCACGGAGAACCCAAAAGCCCATTTCGCTCAAATTGTTTTGTTTATTCAAAGAGTATATTAAAAATTATGGGAGCTCAAAAACCCTAAAAAGAAACGGAGAGCCCAAAAGCTCATTTCACTCACATTGTTTTGCTTATTCTGAGAGCTCATTTTAGGCATTCTGAGAGCTCAAAATCCCTAAAAATATAGGGAGAGCCCAAAAGCCTATTTCGTTCACATTATTTGGCTTATTAGTAGAGCCCATATTAGGGATTATAGGAACTGGTTTTTTAGAGCCTCATTTCGAAGCTTTTGACTTATGAGACCGAATTGTGTTTTTTCAAAGAGCCCAAACAAAACCTCTCGCGCGAGCTGCGCCTAACCCCTGGTGGGTATCCATTACTTTTAGTTAACCCATATAGTGCTTCTATTCACTGAGCTAATGTTACATAAGCTGGTGCTCCATGTCTTCCGCCAGTGTGCCGGTATCGTTGATTTGAGGGCTTTGTGCCCCCTGCCTTGCCCCGATGTAGCGGCGGTTGTTGATGCTTTGCACCGGCCAGTGGCGTCTTTGGTGGTCCTGTAGTGACCCCTCCCTTTTCTCCCGCCGGTGTGGCAGTGTTCGTTGTTACACTGAGCTGGCAATACACAAGTATATGCATTTTTCAATGCATATTGGCATACAGTGCACAGTGCATACTGCTTAGACTTGTCAACCAAAGATCCAACCCGAACCGAACCTACCCGAGTCAGGTCGGGTTTGGATTTGGTAGAACCCAGGTTACCCGCCTAGATCGGTTCGGACCAAACCCGAACCAACCCAACCCAACCCGGGTTGCACCCCAAAGGGATGTGATGCAGAAGGTCAATAGCTAAAATTAGACATAAGCTCATACTAGGGATTGGTAAGCAAACAAAAATGAATGGCAATATAATCTCAATCCCTGATAAAACTGAAGTCAGCATCAAAATTAAAATTGTCAAATGTGTTTTGGGAGAGCAAGATTGGCAGATAAAAGAGCTGCTCACTTTGTAGCAGTATATTATAAAATTCTCATGAAAGAGCTACAAATGTCAGACACTTGGGCTTCAACAGCACAAGCACCCATACAATCACCATTCAAATCCATGGCCTCCAGACCATACCATTGCAAAAAAAAAAGATTGGAAAAGGCCCTCCCATGCACATATTTACATCATCAAGGAATCAATAGCAGCAGTAGGCACAAGAAATGAGGCAGAGATCAGAGGTCAAAGGGTCAAGGCGAGCGCCGATCCCCCTTATTGCTGGTACTCGGGGTTGAACGCGAGGCCCTCCCGGTAAATCAGCTCCTTCATCTGATCCTCCGAGAGTGCGTGCTGCTCAAAGTCAAAGCTGAAGGGCATCATGCAGACCGGCTCGTCGCTGATGTCGTGCAGAGACGCGAGGTAGGGATGAGCTAGTGCTTCTTCAACTACAAACAAAGATGAGAAAGAGGAACCAGAGGGTATAAATGAAAAATAAATCAAAAGGAGGAGACAGGAATCTCCTTTGTGTTCATGTTTCATTGATCTTGAGCTTGAGATTGTAGTTCCTACGCTTGGTTGATATGATTATGTGAGGTATTGTTGAAATTATTTTGAGGGAGATTCTACCTTTAAAATGAAACTTTTTCCATATTTGTCCATGAATGACCATGGAATGACCCAAGTGTACCTAGTTTCCTAGTTCACAGCTTTGCAGAAGGGGGCCGACATAGCGAAGGATGGAATCGTTAGGGTTAGCTTAAAGCATATAGTAGACTAGCAGTGAGCCTACCGTATTGAGACCAAGATGATGCAACATATAAAATCCATGTACTTGGGTAAAAAATAGGTTTTCTGAAAGAAAATCACAGGCAGATTTATCAAAGCACATAAACCAAGTAAAGTTGACATGCCCTTCTCCAAAAACACATGTACTTAGATTCAGCTCAAACTTGAGACCTTATCATTTTTGAATTTATTTCGCAAATGTATTTGCCTCAAAAGATCTCTAAACTTCCGTTGAAAGTAGTCAGCCGAGCAAGAATCCAGAAGATAAAGCCTGAATTACTAGCTGAGCATGCTGCCTTAACATTCTAATATCTTCTCTAGTTCTCGAAATACCCTTCTTCCCTTTCATCCCTTGCCTCAATGTGCTTATCTCATCCAAACACCATCTTTTAATTCATTCCTCCAGTTCTAAACGTAGTGCATACATTACCCACAAAGATTTACTAAAATTGTAAAATATTCAAAAATATAGCATGCGTATATAGGCTACATGGCCTTGCATACAACTTCAATATAGCTGGCCTGATTACGAAGAAAAATCCACCTAAATAATTAAGCCTTCTCGACCAAAATTTATGTTAAAATAAGCCTTTGAATAATGACAACCTCGTTCAGCCTATAACATAGGAATAAACAGAAAAGCAGTCGATTCATACATATGCATATTATAGACTAGGGACTTCTTAATAAGGCTTTTTAGAAAGGTTTATGAATGTCATCATTCATCAATTAACCAAATGAGGATGTACAGAGACATACAATTTAATCGGACACAGGCATAGAGGAGGTGCTTGTAGAGAGTAGAGATAAACAAAGGGATACATATTACCCACCCCCAAGAATTTGGTACGAGTATGAAACTACACCATAAGCAGATTGATTTGCATGGATTTACAAAGTGGCTTGCACGCATCTGCCTCTAATCAGCGATTTGAGCTTCACAAAGAAAGAGACTAGTGGAATAACTGATTTAAATCAATAATCTTTTAAAAAAAGAGAAGGAAATTAACAACTCATCTAAAAACAAAGCTCGTCAATTCTGGAATTCAATTTTCAAAGTAAGTAAGAGGGCAGTTCTATCAACAAAAATGAATATAGGAAAATGCAACTTTTAGCCTCTGAGATCTAGATTTAGCTTATCGTTTCCTTTTGTTTAGCATTTGAATTTGATAGAAATCATGGAAGTTCCCTACTACAAGAAAGTTCACAAGATACTGTTTTCTCACCAACTACGTGGTCCTATACTGAACAAATGGACAAATCACAAATTCTCTCTTAAACATGAGAAGGAAGTATAAGAAATAAATGAAAATTTCTTTTACTATGGTCTCATATCGGCTCCGATAGGAGCTGGCTCTTCTCTTGAAGGCATCATGAGGAAACATGAAAATTATTTGACATATGTCTAACTTTAGTCTGACGAGTATACCACATGTCGATCTATTGTCAGGTGTTGACTTTTGACTCAGAATTTACATAGGATAATTGGTGTATCGTAGAGGATAATTTACTTCCAGAGCAATGCAAAACTTCAAAAACTCCACATCGGTTCCAGACCATCCATAGATGACATAAGAGAATACATGAATGACTTTAAAATACATCGGAATAACGTATAGACACAGTTACTATTTGTTCGATCATCAAAGCACAATGTTTTCATGCTTTCAAAAGTAATTTTCTAAATTATAAGTGTCATGCAAAATGGACCGACAATGCATATAATGCTACCCCCTCTCACATATGGCCCTCTCCCATATGTGGAGAATTTAACAAATGAGGCAATAGTGGAGTAAACAAATAAAGGTAACTAGTCATGAACCCAGGACCTCTTAGAAACCAGAGCTCTGATACCATGTCAAGTAACCACGTTACCCAAAAGCTTAAGCTATCAGGGAATAGGCCAACAATGCACATATCATGCTAACAATAAGAAATAGAAAAAAGATGTAACACAGCTTAAAGTGTAGTATGTCAATCCATCATAAGCTAAAATATATTTAAATTGTTCGCTTTGATCAGCATGGATGATATATGATGATGCAGTCAAATATCAACATAAAATGGACTAGTTTATCATGAAAACTATAATGCATTTCCTGGCATGCTAAGATTTTCAAATGAAAGACAAAAGAATCTACTTACTGTTTTGGTGATGCAGAAGCAAATAGGTATATCTAGTAATCACAAGTTCGAAGGTTTCTTTAATCAAGGCCTCCAGAGTAATTCTAGTTAATCTTTTATTTATTTTCAGTTTTGCTTCAGCCAATAAGGACCAGTGGAGAATTTTATTCAATTGAGAGGGGAAAATAGGTGTTTTCTACAAAAAAAAATTTGTATATGAATAGGAAAAGGACAATTGACCTCTTTTTAATTCCTAACAAAAAGGGATTTGGAATTATTTTAGGGAAGAGAAGGGGCACCGGACTCCTCTTAGAAAGAAAAGAGTCTAGAACTCTCTCCTTGGGAGAGGATCCACTCCCCCCATGTGACTTCTTCAAAAGGAGTCTCGTATTTGCTATAGATGTGCATAATATCATCTATAAATCCCCAAAAAAAAAAATGAAAAGGTGCAGAAAATAGAAACAAAAAAGCTAAGCATGATCTAATTGCTATCAAAGTTGCATCTACTGGTATCAATCTTTCATCAGTTGATATCAAAGCAATAGATGCCAGATTATAGACACCATGAAGATGCAAGGATTGGGAGTAGATGATCCTAGTTTAGAAAATAGGCTTAAAATTAAGTAAAAGACTGGATATACATTTTAAATCATAAAAGCATGATCTAATTCACCACTCTCCATGTATATGTTTATATGACCCCAAGAAATCAACTCAAAACACAATCGTAATAGATTTAAAACTCCCAATTGAACGGACCATCAAACTAGGATTCTTTTGAAACAATTACTACTGAAAAGTGACTTCTAAATCACTTAGAAAATGACCAGATAAAAATCTAAAAGTTACAATAAAATATGGAATCTAAACAATTCTTAGACTTCTAATAAGCTCACGGATCATAGAAGGAAGGGATACTAATATAAGTAGGACTCGTAATACATTAGGGAGCCCTATCATGGTAGGAATCTTGACTCATTAAATTTTGATAAATTATAAAAATCTATTGGAATCCTTATTGAATCAGAATCTTTTATGGCTAAGGAATCCTTGGTAGCAGGGAATTTCTATAGTACATAAGAATTAAGAAGTCCCCTATATTTACTAGAATTAAAAATAAGGACAACAATTAAACCATTAAATATCATATAAAATAGACTCAACAAGGACTCCCTAAATTCTAAATCTAATTGACCTTGATAAACTCTTACATATTTCAATATAAATTCTCCTTGATTGGAGAATTTTCAACTCCATCAACTCGAACCGATAGATTAAATTGTTTACTGATCAACAGATGAGGCCGATATTCGACCTCCACTTTGTTCATATCTTCATGATGATACATCAACGGCTCAAGGCTTACACACTCGTAAAGGCCAGTCAACAGATATGAATATTTTATAGAGTTGATATGATTAAGGTTATATTTTAGTAGGTTCTAGTATTCTACAGTATATTTTGGGCATCTGCTGGATTTATAATTTTACAAGTTAATTTGTATTGTTTTACAACATAAAGAATCAAAGATAAAGTGATAACTGGTCTGGATTGCACATGTCTGGAAGGAACAAATTGATATTTTGAGACAGCATGATATTTTGAGATAACAACCAGCAGACATGATTGCTCTAAAAAGTATTAATAAGTCTCAAGTTAACCTTCGGCAAAATAGTTTTAAACCAAGGATGGCCATTCTTCCAGAAGATCTAAGACATGCCAGTATGTGGCCGTCAACTTTTGGGTTACAAGAATAATGTTAGAGCTTTGCAACACTGCAACACCTTGTATTAAATTTCTTTCAAGTATTGTTTGTTGAAAATATGACTGGTAGAAATAGTGGCTACAGGACAAGAGGGTATTAAAATGCTTAGGCATACCAGAAAATGTCATTGGGGTGGGTTGTGTTGACTGTCCATTCATTGAATCTTAGTCCATTGCACCCAACAAACATATTGGCCAGCAATGTTTGTTGTGTGTTGAAACTAGAGATAATTGCTTGATGAAGGTCTGCGAGTTCCTTCTTCAGGAGGTTCATTTCATTCATAAACATGCCTCCTCTAGAAGATAAGGGAAAACTATACAATGCCACAAAACTTGATGACAAATTATCAACAAATAACTGTACTACTGTACTGGACAGTCCATTAGACAAAACCTAATGGTAGGTGAAGAAGAGTCTCTGAAGCATGAAAACTAGTTTCCAAGCAACAGCTATCATCGATTGATTATCACTATCAAGTATGAGTTTATGCATCTGCTTGCAGTTTTTCTGTCACTGTGTAGTGACAACATTAAATTCTCTTTATCAGCATATCAGACCAGTTCGAGTTAGAGACACGTATATTAGTGTATTGAACCATCTTGTTAATGTACAACTACATGATATTCATGAGAGAGATTAGGCCTATTGTAACTGTATATGCTGTGCCCATTAGCAAATGGTTGCAACAAGCAATCTATATCCAACTATTTTCCTCATGTTTCAGAAAGAACAGGAAGATTCAACTCACCAGTAATTCTCTGTCTAGGATCAAATGTCAACATCCTTTCAACAAGATCAATAGCTGAAGGATGAACATGGGGAAACTTTTCAGGGAACGACTGCCGAGGATAATGAGGAAGCTGGCGAATATATCTTCGCGCGTTTTCATTCACATAACCCAAATCAGCCTCGTCTGGAGTGCCAATGAGCTGCATGATTCAGCATTAATTATTAAAATAGAGCATGGATCAGCATGTCCCTGTGCAAACATCAATACGTCACACATGTAATTGTCTAAATGACCACCATGTGAACGTGCATCCTACATTTGCAGTGACCAATGTACAAATGTGCATGAACACAGTTGTCTGTGCACCAGGGTATAAATCACGTATATGCATAACAATGAAGGCTTAACAAAGCACAATGCTGAAAATATGCATCGAGTCCCGTCAGGATTTTCAACAACTTCAAACGTTCGATTGCATTGAGATGGCTGATGCCCAAAGCTAAGCAGTAAACACAACGTTGAAATTAAATACTTCTATACCAAAGTTTCCCCTCTCAAATTTGATTATCGAACCAGAAACTTGCTGCCTATAGAGAATACATTGCCCTCCTTAGAACAATACAACAACATCAAAGGAGGACAAGAACTTAATGAAAAAACACAAACAACAAAAGAGCTAATCTATTGTAACTGAGCAAGATAAACAAACATAAACTGGATTCATCTAATCTTTTCCGTAGGCCATCAATCAGACCAAGAAAACTGATAGCAAACCTCCACAGAGTTTCACCCAATTAATCACTAAGCAGAGATGCCCAGGAAAGAGGGAGGCAAATGATGATCCAATTCACAAATATTAAAAAAAGAATAATAATCTTCCAATCTGAAAGAATGATCCAAAGCACCAATAAAAAGGAAAGACTATATTCATCCAACCATGATTTTCTCAACCAGAGCCAATAAAAAAAAGGGTTATTTTGACTTTGCCCCTCAAATTTTGCCTTGATTTAGACTTTACCCCCCATACTTTCATTAATTAGACTTTACCCCCCAAAACTAACTGTTCCGTCAGCTCACCCTTTCTCTTAAGGGGGTGAGCTGACGGAAAAGAAATAAAGTTTTGGGGGGTGAACTGACGGAACAGTTAGTTTTAGGAGGTAAAGTCTAATTAATGAAAATATGGGGGGTAAAGTCTAATTCAAGGTAAAATTTGGGGTACAAACTCAAAATAACCCTAAAAAAAAGGGCTGCACAGACAGATGGCTCGTATGGTATGGGCAAAATAAGTGGACGGGAAATAACACGACTAACACCAAAAGGAAACTCGATTTCATTGGACACCATGAAAAACAATAGATAAGAAACTGAAAGGAGTATTTTTTAAAAATACAAAAATGATTTTAATAGAAATAAGCATTCATTTGCCATCATTATATGATTGGAATAGTATAGGCAAGGTACAACGGAAAGTAGAAGCAGCCATGTTAATTGTGGAGGGGTCAAGAAATAGGACGGGAAACCTAAAGTAACCTTGACGGAAGTTATTAGAAAGGATATTGAAAAAGTTTGCAGTGATAATACATAACCCTCAACACGAATTACTAGCAAAGATATAAAGACATATGGTTATGGTATTTATAAGATCTATAAGACAATGTCATCAAGCCTAATACATTATCTCCTACTAACAAAAAGCAGGATGACAATGAGTAAAAACATGAAGTAACTAAAATCAGTTACAGATAAGGCCGGTGGTTAAACAGAATTTAAGACAGAAGGCTTCACCTCCATTAGTAAACGCAGTTGGTGCACATGGTCTCTTCCTGGAAATAAAGGTTTTCGGTCCATCAATTCCATAAAAATGCAGCCCACAGACCACACATCAATTGATGAAGTATACTCTGAAGAATTCAATAGTAGTTCTGGTGCTCGGTACCATCTTGTAACAACATACTCTGTCATGAAATCCGTTTCAGAGGTAGTACGAGCAAGTCCGAAATCACATATCTTCAAATCACAGTTAGCATTCAACAGCAGGTTGCTTGGCTTTAAGTCTCTGTGAAGGACATTTGCCGAATGTATGTATTTCAATCCACGGAGGATTTGATACAGAAAGTACTGCACAAGAAAAGGTAAGAAAGTTAATTAGTTATTCCTTCAGTAGAAAAATCAAAGTTGCTTTCATATCATTTGAAACAAACTTTCTCAAAGTGATTATCTTGTATAAAGAGTAACAAAAAATCACATAAAAAATACAAGAAGTGCTAGCAACACAAGTCAAATTGTAAAATCAAGTTGGAGCAAGCAATAGCAGCAGCCACCTATCTTTGGCATACACACAGACCCCAGAACAGCCATGACAGCTCTGAGAGAACCGTCCAACAACAGATTGACAGTTGCCAACAGGTAGCCGGTTCCAGCAATAAAAGGGTTAGGTGACCGTGTGAGTAAAACACACAGTGGGAACCAATCTCTGGGTTATTGCCAGTGTACCAGTAGTTACTCAGAAAGATAATAACCGTCACCAATGATCACACACAAAAAGCTTAGTATGATCAGCCACACGTGCAGGTCGGACAGTAAGCAGCACAAATCAAACCAAGACAAAAGAAGTCAGGTCCACCATGTCAAAGCACAGCCAACATATCCATTATATTTCAGAATAAATCATCAAATGAGCCTCCCCAAATTTCCCACAAAACAATACCTTCCCTATAATATCCGACCAAATCACATGAAAAATAGAGTCAGACGATACAATAGCGTCTCCAGAACAAGTCCAGTATTGCCAGAATTGTACAGACAATTAGAACCTTCTATCTTGGTTTCTTTTATTGGATCCCTCAAGTTCCCCATGGAACTCAATCAATTATTACACTCAAACAGCCGTAGATCCTTTGTATCCATCAAAAGTCCCTAGAAAGCCCATTATCCACCATTGCCAGGCACAGGATATATACAACTTGAGCACTGACCAGCATTGGTCTACCACCCATTGAATCTACCACACGCTAGCAATTGCTCCAGATTTAAACACTGAATTCAACCCAATCAACTCAGTCATAATGCTGATGACCTTATCCGCCACTTTAATGCCCACCAATCAAGTTTAACAAAGCAATTGACATATTTCTTGGAAGTCTAATTGTCAAAGAAAATATGAGTTATCCGCATAGTGCACAGTAGCTAAAAGGTTTGCTTCATTAACTTAAACCAAGTTATAACACATTGGTCCATCAATTTTTTCACCAGTTTATGCAACACCTTCCAAAGTAGCAAAAGGATAAACACAAGGGATAGAAGGAGATCAAGCAACTCTGATAGAAGATGTGGTACAATTCATGTAGGACATACCATCATTTAGAGTTGGCAACTACAGTTGTAGATTATGAGCACCATGATGCTATATATCCAGGATTATCCTACCTACTCAATCCATATCCCAATACCTGTCTAGTGATGACAATCGTGAACACCTCCACCTCCATTACTTTATCAAATTGCACCAGGAGGTCCCATAGTCCACGATGGAGTTCAATGTGGCTCTAAGACGTCGATACACTGTTTTGTTCACTGTTTACACAACACTCCCTAAACAAGCAAAAGCATGTAAGAAAATAGATCAAAAAGAGATGGGATCAAAAAGATTATAAGTATTGCTCCCTATATACCTAGTCTAGCTTTCCCTTCAGGATTACAACCAAATACAGGGAACCTCCCGCCTCCTCTCTAGTATTGAGTAGTAGGGTTACGATTCGGGAAGAAATTAGGAGAATAAGAGAGAACGAGAAGTAGTCCACCGCCAAATTCACAACTTTCTTAATTCAGCATCACAAAATGGATGGTACGCATCTCCATCATCACCATATATATAGAATCATAGACTCACATGACTTGATTTCAAAGAAAAGGAAAGAACTTGACCTCTCTAGCAAGAAATCAAATTTGATATTATTTTTGCTTTATTGCTAAAATACTTCTAGAAAACCCATAGGTGATTAAAAATAAAAGAGAATAGGGCCAGGATTCTAGGACAAGAGAGAGCACGAAGTGAGTTATCTCAATACATGATTCTGTAGGGTCGGTGTATCCCCTTTATCCTTCCCAGTCTAATCGGGGTATGATGAGGACCTTGTATTGTTGATTATTTATTAACCTATAATTTAGGGAATCTCATGTCACCTTCTAGATCCTATAAAGTAGGATTTTATCTCCTTAAATTAGGGTTGCGCAAATGGTAAACTAATACGCTTTGATAATATGATCCAAGGTGTTTGACCCCTATTCCTAGGATGACTTTAACACTTAAAAAATGAAGACAACAAATCACAATGGTCATCTAAGACCCGATTTATTCTCAAACTAAATCTAGACTCGATCAACTTAAAGCTACTCCTAAATTAGACTCAAGTTAAACGAATTCTAACTGTAAACTACATCAGACACTTCTGTTGAGTGGATTATGTCCTTCATATCACTAGAGGCTTTTATCTTTTTCTTCAAATGTGGGATCTGTAGGAAATGTTGCTTCTTCTTATGATTGATCATTTGATCCATCATATGGAAATGTTGATTGCTCGGGTTCATAGGGCTGCCAATTAATATAGGTGAGGATGTTGATTTGTTTATTTGTAATCTTGATAGTGCTGCTACATTTGGCTCATATGGAGCATCGTAGGCATACTCGTTCTAGACCATCAGTAGTGGAACAAGGGATGGTTCATGCATCAGACGGAGATGTGGGACAGTTCGAATGTTGAATCTTAGGTTGCCATGTCTTCGATCTTTGGACTTATGTAGGGCATCTCTGAATTCAACTTGTAGAAAGTTCTCAATCAATAGATTTATTTTTGCAGCATGTCTTTGTGGTTCCTTCTCATTGCTCCAAGTTTGTCCTGGACACCTTGCACCATGCGAGTAATTGTTCTCTTCCTTCATTGGGAAGCCAAGACAGTGAAAAAAAAAAGCGAAAATGATGAGAGGAATGGATTTTCGAGATGATAGAACACCCCAGGAGAAAGCTCTGGTATCAATTAAGAACCATGGGTAGGGTTATGATTACCGAAGAAATTAGGCAAATAAGAGGAGAAGATACATAGTGGAACCCACCACCAAATTTCAGTTGTATTAATTCATCGTCATTCGAAGATAGTAGACATGTCTATCTTCACCATATTTATAAACTCGCATGACTTGACTTTTAAGAAAGGAAAGCTCTTGAATTTTCATGCATGAAAACAAATCAAATTTTATTGTTATTCTATTTTAATTCTATGCCAATTACCCTTATGAAACCCATGGGTGACAGGAAAGAAAGGTAATGGGGTTTTCTCATTTCATACAAATTGTGGCCACCCTTTTCCATCCCATTTCAACTGCAATATGATTGGCCCCCTTGAAACCGCAGTATTGGTTCTTCCTTTGATTGGCTTATACCTTGATACAAACATTCTCGGATAAGTGTGACCGAGTCCAAACATAAGGTTCTCTTGAAAGTTTGCATACTTCCACATAACCCCCGAAGATGTCAAAGATACAGTGTGGAAGCATTAGTCAGAATCGTGCCAGAGCAGTGTAATATCACATTCAGGTATATCTTGCATGCATTGTGTTTTTAATCAAACTAGAGATTTGTGATGGTTTTTTCGTATTTATATGAATGTCCTTGTTTTCATCAATTTGAGGTTGCATCACATTTTTAATTGAGTTCTTAATGTTTTGATATATTCTCGCATTAGCAAAAAAAGTCCAATTAATGTTTTCAATGTTTTCGTATTCAAAAACTGCATGTTTCAACTTCAATTTTTTATTTGATTTTTGTTTGAGACTTTCAGAGCTTTTTAACTTCGTTTCTCGGAGTTTAAACCAGAGTGTGAGTGTTTTCGTGAGTTCGAATGGTTCCAGGACTGTCCGTCAAGGTCCACAAAGATACCGGTACGCACTATAATGAAAAATTCAAAAATCACATGCGGCTGAAGTTAAGTAAAGGAGGTTGCCGGGAGGAGGATCGTCACGGTGGTTGTTGATTGTACAAGCTCGTGTGGGGTTATAAAAGTATGTCTCGTTTTAAGGGTAACGCTCTGTCTTCTAGTTGTAAAACCTCTTTGGCAGCTTTGCTTTTAGCAGATGGTTGTGCATGACCAAGCCTTGCTCGGAGTGGATGTAGGGGATTCCTGAGCCACCTAAAAATCTCGTGTGTGTTTTACTTATCGCTTTAGTATAAAGCCTTGTATGTACTTTTGTCTCACACACGGCCTTTTACATCATACTTAGTTTGTGTCTTTGTGAATAGTGCACTTTTAAGAATGTGCTTCGTATCTCCAACTAGTTCTACAACTTTGATAATTTTGCAAGGTACAATTTTTATTTTACCGTTGATCTGATCCCTTACTGCGCAACTCTCACTCCTGTTTGAGTATCCTCGATTATTTATAAGCCACATAATCTAACAACTCAAATAAACATATTAAGCATTTTTAAATCTCATAACTTAGGGTTTTTTTTTTGTTTTTTTTTTTAGATCGGCAGGTGTCCCGAAACCTTTCGGGCAATGGCCCACTTCAGGCTCGGACTAATCCCTCCGAGAGTGAAGCCCGACCCACTCGGCAATTCCCACTTCACTCCTGGGTAAATCGAGGGGCGGAAGAGTTGAACCCAGAACCTCATCACCAAAGCATCAGTTGCTTTGCCAACTCTCCTTTCCCCTGGTGGGTATAACTTAGGATAGTATGTCCTTAAAATAAAGGGTAGGTGAATTGCAAACTTATACCCATAAAGAATAGGAATACGCCAACACACACAACGGTCAAAGAAAGGTTGGTTCCTTCTTTTCTCTTCCTCGAAACCCAGGATGACTCGAAGACTTAACAGCAAACCCAAAAGACAATAAAATTTTAAAAAAAAATTACACTCATCTACAACTAGGGCCGCAACTTGGGAAGGTTTGACCCGACCCACCCCGAGACCAACCCGAATTTTTGGTGGGTCTGGGTTGATGTATTTGAAAATTGGGTTGGGTTAGGGATGAAAAAATACAACCCGAGTTGAATTTGGGTTGGGCTTGGGTTGAGAGGTCGGGCAACCCGAACCCGAATACCCATGTATATCTATGAGTCTATGAGATATAAGTAACAATCTCAATCATTTCGAGTACTCATATGCTGAGGGGTCGCAGTCATAGTCATCTGTTTCACACAGTCCCATATTATTTATTTGATTCTTGCTTATCAAATAAAGACATTATCGAATGATCTAGTAAATTGCATGAATAAAAATGCAAAAAAATTGTATAGTAGTGTTAGCAACTATATGTTCTTGTTAGATTTTGATCTTCAAAGTGTAAAATTTTAAATAATAAGTATATCCGAACCTACACAACTTGACCCATTCTAACAACTTGGGCTAACCCGAGCCCAACCCGAGCATAGAAAGTTTTGCTTGGGTTGGGCTTGGGCTGGGCATCTCGGGTTGGAGGTTGGGTTAGGGTTGGGGGTTTTAGTACTTGGGTTGGGCTTGGGTTGACCCCAATCCGACCCAACCCTCCCGAGTTGCAACCCTATCTACAACTCGGTTCAATCGCAACTTGAATATAGATTCGACCAACTTAAACCTACTCCTAAATTAAACTCAGGGGACTTAGTGTTAGGTCCCTAACAAGAGATCGGTTTGGTGATAAGGACAGACAACAAGATGGTTTTGCACCAGGTCCCTCTCAAAAAGATGCATTTACAGCAAGTTCCTTCGATGACATTTCTCCCCTTTAAATGACAAAAGTGCCCCTAATACTAAAACCACAAATGTTACTCTTCATTGTAGCAAAGAGTAGCAATATGCAAATGTTACTCTTTAGCTACAGTACTTTGCAGATTGTTACTCTTTGCTACAACAATGATTTCACTGTAGCATATACAGTGATTTCACTGTAGCAAAGAGTAACAATCTACAAAAGTATTGTAGCAAAGAGTAACAATCTGCAAATGTTACTCTTTAGCTACAGTACTTTGCAGAATGTTAGTCCCTGTTTCAATGATTTCACTGTAGTAGATATAGCCCCTGCTACAGTGATTTCACTGTAGCAAAGAGTTAACATTACAGACTGCAATGTTTTATAAAGCGCTAGACGGACCTAAGGCAATTGGGGAGTTCCAAGGCGAAAGACGGATGCCTAGACGGGCGCCCAGAGTTTGAGACATAACAATTTTATAAACTATTTTACTTAGAATTTGTATAATCATTATGTTTACCGTGTCATCCTTTTTTCAGGAGTTCTAAATGGGCTAAGGGTACCGCTATCATCATTCTTTCAGCGGGTCACAATGCATCAAAGGAGCCATTACACACTAGTGTACTAGTTAAAAAAGAAAAATGAAGAAAATGAAGGAAACGTGGTAGAAATGAAACTTACGAATGATTACTTTCGACGATTACATCGACGGCCTTTCTCTTATGGACATCTAGGAAAGGGGATCTCAACTTAGGTGATGCGGTCTAAGGTCCAAAATGCTTAGGCGAGTGCCCAAACCGCTTTTTAGAACAGTGGCAGACTATTACTCCTTGCTACAGTGAAATAATTGCAGCAATCATGTAGCTGCTACAGTAAAATCATTGTAGCTACTACAATAAAATCATTGTAACTTGTACTATGAAACCACTGTAACAGCTATAGTTAAATTAGATTTAAAAGAAATGTTACTCTTTATGTGATTTTCCTATACTTCGGGGTAAAATTGACATTTTACAAACGACAGGGCCTAATGCTAAAGCATCTCTTTACCTGTCCTTATCATTCAAAACGATTGGTTTGAAGGACTGTAGACCATTTTGCCCATTAAACTCAATTGAACCACACCTAATCCTAACATTGTAGCCACCATCTTTTTGTACAATTCAATGAAATATCGTCTATTCTTCTTTTCCTCAAAGATAAGGTTGTTTTCAGATGAGGCAGAGGAGGGGGCATACCTTTAAATCTTCACTTACCCTCCAAGAAACATATTCCACCATAAAAAGGATGGAGTGTGGAAAGTGCATGCGATACAAATTTACACCAAAACCAATCTAAGACCTGAAGTAAACGAATTATATGATAACAGATTCACAATCCATTCCATAACAAAAAAAAAAAGCTTCAAATTTTCACTTCCAATTCTTTAGGCTTGAACCCTTACGAAGTTTCCCAAGGCCAGAAGCAAGCAAAACAAAAAAAAAACCCTAAGTTGGGTTTCAGTCTTTCAGATAAGCAATTGAATTCCATATTCAAGTCCTCATTGGTTAAGGTGGAGAATTTCAAAATGAAGACCAATAGAGACGTGGGTGAGTAAATTAAATAAGGTCAAGAAGGTCCCCAAAATTCGCAATTACAAATAATTCAAGTTTACCAAAGTAGGGAGCCACAGAAACTCCTACCCTCTCACCTAAAAGCAGTTATCCGTAATAACACCCCTTTAGAAGAAATAGAGTAGGGGATTAGGAAAAGCAAGCTTCAATAGGGCATTGTCACACCACCTGTCGTTTCACAAACATGACCCTCCCAATCCCAGATATGACAGTTCTCTAAATGCCTCCCACTCCATGTGCCCATGCATTATGCAGATTAGGCAAAGTCAATATCTCTTAGCGTACCACTAGCCTCCACCGCTGAACTGCCGAAACACCAGATTCATTGACCCAACACATTAGTATCAAATCCTCTATAATAAAAGTCTACATTGTACATGTCATAAGAATCTGATGAGACCAAAAGCAGCCCAAAAGTGCTACATACCGTGGTGGTTGCAAGAACACAAAAAATCTCAACAGTGTCAAACGCTAGATATTTAGAGAACGTCGTCAGTTTGAAAGCTACCTCAATACTGACATGGCCTCTCATCCATCATACCCTACTGATGAACCAACATAGATGCAACACTAGGAGAATATGAGTATCCAATGCTGCATTCTCCACTCGTAATCCAAACAGTCCTCTTAAGACTACCAATAAATATTAGGGTTATTTAGACCATGCCCCCCAACTTATAGAGTTATACCTATAATTAGACTTTGATTCCCAAACTTTTCATAATTAGATTGTGCCCCCAAATTTCACAGATTTTGTACACGTACTGTGGTTGACCAACGTTTGTTCACGTTGACCCTCTGTGCATTCCCACATTGACAATACTACCCCTCCACATTTAGACTTTGTCCCTCAGCTGATAACAGCTAGTAGTTATACAACGGCTATAAATGGGGGCGGGCCAAAGTCATAAGGGGTAATATTGTCAATAGGGGAACGCACAGAGGCTCACAAAGGGTCAAGGTAAGCAAAACGTTGGTCAAGCACGGCGGGAACACGGAATCCGTGAAATTGGGGGGGGGGGGGGGGGGGGGGGGAGGGGGTGTCTAATTATGAAAAGTTTGGGGTCAAAGTCTAATTATGAGTATAAGTTGGGGGGCAAGGTCTAAATAACCCTAAATACTAAGCAACCATCCAACTTAGGGCAGGACCCATATACCTGGTCAACTGCAGGAAATGAATATAATTGTTCCCCACGATTCCAACCTTTTCAATGAAATTAAGTGTGTGATCTGCAATGCCACAAAAAAGGACATTCGATAAACCTTAAATCATAAGTTTCGACTCTAGAAACTCCTTGACTAATATCACAATGCCTAATATGCATCCATATCAAAAAAAAATCTATACTATGGAAATATCGTTACCATGGTCTTTGTCAAATTCAAAACCTTAGATCTTCCCAATATCCACAGTTGACATAACCATTAAGATCATGGTGACAACACTAATACATAGTTTTGCACAAACTTCATTATCTTTGTCCACACATTATTACTTGTCCTCAAATTTTACAGCACCCCAATTTAACCATGAAGTAACGTAGTTTTTGATAGCCTTGTACTTTCTCTTATTTTGGGGATGGTGTTCTCTTATAGAGAGGTTGATGGCCACACACCATAGATAGAAGTGACCACAACCTCACTTAAAAGTCATGTGTGACTAGCACATGACTTAGTTTTTTAAGTTAGCCCTTGCAAGTTGCTTAGGTTGCAAATTACTAGAATAATAAAAGAGTCCAAGTTTGAAGTGTATTAATTATCATGGGCTGCCCAACCAACATGATATGATACTGTGTTCCACCAAACTCATCAGACTTGGTGCACTTACCTATTATTTAGCAGATAACAAGGCATTTCGATGATTTATATAAACCTTATAGGCCATAAGAACTCATCCAACATTTGGTCCCATCTCAAACTATCTTAGTTTCAAACGAAATGAAGACGAACACAATTCACGACCCAGTACCACTAATCAGACATCAGATCTACAATACTCGCATGACCAAAGGTATTGAAAAGGTTTATCCCCTGCTATATATTTCTTGTGTTCGAACAAACCAACGGAGATCTTAAGTGAAAATCGACCTGACCAATTACAGCCAGAAAAATAGACCGAGGCAAGCAGATACATAGAACATTACATCTTAATTTTCATATTCGAAAAAATGTAGGTCATAAAATCGACAATTTGACTTTTTTAAGGAGTTTTTAAGGAAAGAGCAACTTGGTGGACTCAGAACTGGATCTTTATATCCAGAAGCCGATCACAATTGGATAAGGAGAAAATCCCCACATCGCAATCATTATCAAAAATAAAAGATTGAAACACTATAAAATCAATTTTATGGCAGACATTTGTTTTCAAAGAACTTCAAAAAAACTCTAAAAGGACATTTATGATGAGATCTCATCAAGCATTAGGAATTTTTTAAAATATGTACATGGTTTACAATTTTTTAAATAAATTAGTCAACGGTCATTTGTTGTCTAATCCGCATAAATGTAGCAATTAGGTATTGGGCTACCGCAGATAGGTTTGTGAAACGCAGATGATATTATGCGTATGTGTAGTGTTCGCACAACCATTTCCATGGTTCTAGACGGCATATGCGGTTGCATTTGACAACATTGCTTGAGAGAGAAGAATGAAGAATCTTCAAAGATTTTAAACATGATAAAAACGTAGTATGAAGTTATATGGATATTACTTCATACAGGGGCAGTCAAGTTTGCATTGAGCACTTGGTGCAGGTGTGGCAGACATCGGAGCTTTCTACAGTAAGTGGTTGCTACACCACAATAATTTTAAAATTTTCTTTTTGTTCATCATTTGCCCACTTCTCACAATGATAATGGGCATGCTCTTTTTATGCTTTCCGTCCCTGATATTCAAATAGCAATCAACAACTATAAAAAGAACATTATAGAAGAATCTTGTGACATCCTTGTGTGGATTGGACATGAGGTCAACAGAAACTGTAATATGAAGCCATCAAGGATGCTTTGGGGCAAAAACACCATTGCATCCAATTCCACACTTTGTTTCAATTATAAGCAATAATACACACAAAACACATGAACTCAACTCATTCTATTAAGACAAAACAGCAACAACATTTTAGACTTTCAATATAAATGACAAACATTCTATGCATGATTATATTTAAAATCTTCTTATTCATCATCGCATATTCACATGTAGTCATGCATGACAAACATTCTTAGCATGATTATATTTAAAATCTTCTTATTCACGATCGCATATAGTCATGAATGACAAACATTCTTAGGAGTTCATTCAAGTTATAAGTGACAAACATTCTTAGTATGATAATATTTAAAATCTTCTTATTCACGATCGCATATATCCATGACAAATGCATGCAGCATAGAACTTGTAACTTGTAAGCCTCCAATGGTGTAACAATAAACTATTATAGTGTGTACTCCTAAAACAGACACAAATCTAAAAATTATGGTAAATGAAACCTGACAGTGTTCCTCAGATAAAGCTTGATTGGAGCGAATTATTTGATGAAGATCAGTGTCCATCAACTCATAAGCAATATAAACATCATTGAATGTTTCCCGCAGTGGTGGTGGTATTATATCTCTGATTGCCACAACCTGTTTTGATCATGGGAAAATGTCAAAATCAAAGAAACATACATGATAAACCATGTACTAATTGATTGAACAAACATGTTCAGCTTGTTATATGATACTCGACTGCAAGAAAAGATGTTAATTCAATCCTACAAATCAGTTATAGCCCAGTTCTATATTGGTCTATTAAGCATGTAAATGACTTTTACACTATTGTCTTTAACCCATATAAGAGCTCGAACCCATACATGCTTTTATTTATGACCAGCACCCAAGAATGGCCATAAAATTATGGCCTTGTACCCATATGAAATCCCATACCAATGTATGTTGTAACTTTCGACCAGTTCCCACTACTATGGCATTTTGATCGTTTTGTGGGTATGTGGACACCCAAATATTTAATGAGGGGACTTTGCGATCCATCATTTTAAGGAACTTCCATTTACATTAAGAACGGACAAAACTTTCCTATTAAGGGGGTCCACAGTTCAAAGTTTAATTGTAATAGGTACAGCAGGTGGTAAAATGACCCATATGTCCTTCCATTAATATCTAGTTAAATCAGTTTCACAACAAAACAAAAAAGTTTCAAAATTCCAAATCTTTTTTGTCGAGTTGTGAAACCCTAACCCTCTTCTATACTTAAATAGTGAACCCTAACCATAACCCTAATTATATAGCCTAAAAAGTAAACCCTAACCCTAATTTTATACCCTACATAGTGAAGCCTAACTCTAATTATATAGCCCTAACAGTGAACCATAACTCTAAACCTAAACCTAACCCAAATCATTGTAGTTGCTACAGCAATTTCACTGTAGCAACAGTACCACTATAGTAAGTCTGATGATTATTAGCTGGAAGAGTGTCTCATGGGTAGTTTTGCTATTTTAAAAAATTAAATGAAAAAAAAGCCAGTTGAAAGGGGACCTCTTATGCGGCTAATCAGGTATACAGGATTGCTCTTAATCTAAACCCATTTCATGGACTTCATGTAAACGAATAGTATTTGGTGGACTAAATGTAAATCAATACTATTAAAGTGGATCTACACCTGATTACCCTATTTAATAAAGTAACAATTGTTTGACTATTATGTGTAGGTCGAACCGTCGAACCACATCATTTCCTTTTTAAACTTATCTTTCTTTTCCACTTCTTTTTTTCTTGTTTATTCTTTGAAACAGCATTTGTGCAAGGCCATCGAGGCATTTCTAAGCATCTGTGCATTGCCTTTGAGGTGTATGTATTATATAAAGTATTTTGTTTCAAGTTTTGGACCATATTGAAGGTTGTTGCCTATAGGGCTATCTTTTAATCGTAATAATCCATGCTTAAAAACCATGGAATTAAGAACCAAAGCAATCCTAAGGGTGATATGGGGGGGACACCGGCCCGGTTTGATTCGAGACAATGGGCGTCTACATGCGGGATGCTTTTATTTATTAAGAATTAAGTTGTCATTTTTGGAGCTATTATTAGGGTAATTTCTGGTTTTATGTAAACCCTCTTTTTGATTCCCTAGGGTCATTAGGGTTTGGTTTGGGAGTCTTTATAACGACTTGCAACCGTCATTGCTTTTATTAAAGAATATTTGAAGGAATGAAGAGATTTCTCCCTAGGGTTTCTTTACGAAGACACTGAAGATTCGTTACTTTGAGGTGAGAGACCTCGAGCCTAGACACTAATCTCCCTTACGTTTCTATCTTGATCATCTTTGATATCGTCTTCTTCGGCAAGCGACCATCGTCGTCATCTTCATCCCAATCCAACGACGAACCAAATCAGCGTGACACCCGACCAACATCACCCGCGACTTCCCCGACCAAGCCCACGAATTGGATCTCTTTATGAATTATAAGCTAGAATTCAGAAAATTTATGCATCTCCAAGTCACGCATTCACTTTATTGCTTTAAAGTGAATGGTATACAAGTTTGTCTCCTATTTCTTAGTATTTCTTACAGGAATCTTAAACCAATATATTTTTAGACTCGTTTTACATAACGACAACAAACTTACTACCAATGCGAAGATAAACATAGAAGAGGCTACTGGGAAGCCTGGTAAGGTGGGAGGCCAGTTCTCCAAGCGATGTAACAAAGAATATACTATATTGACTGACCACGTTGAAGTTGGCCTATGGTCAAACCCAATTCCCAACCCTACTATGAACTTAGAAGAGTTTGAGACTGCCAGCCTGGATAATCTACTTCGGCAGACGAAATAGCCAAATTCCGTGCCATTTTTTATGACCTTTGTGATATCTACTACAAAACCCATCTACGAAAGAATTTTGAACCAATCAAGAGAAAAAAAAATAGGGAAAGAAGACATTGGTTTTAAGAAATATCTAATAAGAAATTATATTGACTTTTATATGGTAAATGATAGGTATCTGTTTGACTTTGATCAAGCACATGACACGCTCAAAATAGCATCTAAAATTATTAGGCAGAGCATCCCTTTTGATGAGAAGATTCAAGTTCCCATCTTGATAGAGGTTACTTCTCTCCTAGAATGTTTTTAAACTCTCTCAAACATAGGAGAGAAACCTTAACTCTAAATGATTTGCTTTCTGTTATCCAAATAGAAAAGAATAATATGTTGAAACTCGTGTAGACAAATCTTCCAGAGCTATGGGCTAGGACTAATTTAGTGGTAGTCAAGCCCAATTCTGGATCATACGAGAAGCAACTAAACTCGTAACAAAGAAACATGTTGCGTATATGGAAAGATTGGCCACTTGGCCAAATTCAATCACCACAAGGACAAAGGGAAGGGTAATCACAACCCAACAAATGCTCCACCACCGCAAACCGATGGTCTCTACATCGAGACCTCAACTTGGGAACCTATGACATGTTAGAACCAAGGTTTGTAGTTTTGGTTTCGGTCCGCCCACCAAGAATCGGTTTCGGATCGGAGTTTCGATGGTTTCGGTTTCGTTTTTTAAATTTAAAATAATTTTAAATATAATATATATATAATAATAATAATAATTACATCGGTACCCACTTCATAGTAGGGGTGAGCGTCGGTTTTGTCGGTCGGTTTCGGTATCGGTTTTGTCGGTTTTATTTTTTTTCGGTTTTCGAAAAATCAAAACCGAAACCGAAACCGAAATGGACGGTTTTTGTCAGTTCGGTGTGATCGGTTTTCGATTCGGTTTCGGTTAATATGAGGTATGCTAGAACCCTTGGCTCTTGAATCTTAATCGTCAGTTCATCACAAATAAGTGGATGATTATGTTCTTACATAGTGCCAAAATGAAAGTTCAAAGCAAAATCAACCGACGTTCACTCTTTTGAAGCATTGTAGATGTAACATAATTACTTCATACTTGCACTTACTGGAAACAAAAGTATTATGGCCGTTGGGTTTATGATTTAAGAAGTCGGGTCGGTTTTTTCGGTTTCGGTTCGGTGTTTCATACCCGGGAACCGAAACCGAAACCGATTTAATCGGTTTTGTCGGTTCGGTTTGTTTTCGGTTCGGTTTGATGTTCGGTTATTTCGGTTAAATTTTGATCGGTTTCGGTTCGGTTAGGCGGTTCGGGCCGGTTTTTGCACAGCCCTACTTCATAGTGGCCTTGTTTTCAAAAGAGTGTGGTTTTTACTTTACCCCGACTTTTTTGTCAAAATTTTGAAAAACCGTGATTCTGAATTTTGGCCAAGTCTGGAGGAAAAATAGTTCTTGTAAAAGAATTTTTTTATATATTCAAAATATTTTACCAAACTTTTGGTTTGTAAGTTGATGTTATACTTCTAGATTTCTGAGATTTTTTTCCAGTTCAAAAGACTTGAGGTTTTTTTTCCATCAAATTTTCTTTTTCAACCAAAAGTTGTAAAGTCTCATTTTGTATAAGAACAGAAAAATAAGTAAATGGAGAACATAAAAATCATTTCCTTAAATCTTTTTTATGTAAATATGGCTGTCATGTTGAAATACGTTTTATCTTTAACACAGTCCTGCTTTTACTGAGTGCTGAGTTTCGAAACTCGAAACTGGAGGGTTTCAAGACCGGTTCCGACCGAAACGGCCGAAACGGATCAGTTTCGACCAAAACTCCAAACCCTGGTTAGAACCCTCTAAACCTGAAGTGAACTTGCCACATTTACTTATCGATTGGTGGATAGATACTAGAGCAAACAGCTAAGTAGATTTTAACTACTATTGCTTCTCAACCTACAAGTCGTCAAAGGAGGAAGTGTGACCAAGAGCAACCAATAGCTACACGAGTTGTAGGAGAATGAAGGATAGACCTCAAGCTTGCCTCAGGGAATCCATTACCTAGTCACAAAGTGCGGCATGTGTTGAACTTGAGAAAGAATAATGTCCTTACATTGAATATAATGTATAATACAAACCTAGAAAACCTTTTAACACAGTAAATATAGTCAACACATTCATATTTAGTTCATACTCATGTTTGTGACAAAAAATGTCTTCACTAGAGATCGTAAGAGGCACTTCGTTACGTTCATAAATGACCTCTCTAGGTTTTGTTATGTCTACCTTATTGATGCAGGCTTGATCCGCATTGGCAGCTTATTTACTGTATTTTCTATTTTCAAGCTTTTTTATTATTATTTTAGGCCTTTAATTGCATTATTAGCAGTTAAGCTTGTTGCCCAAGTCATGGAGGATGTCCATGATCTCATCCAAGGGTTTTTCGGATTGAATCCAAACTCGTTCAGGTGGGTTTTTTGCATAATAATAATAAAATCTGGTGTGTGCTTGCGGGGTACCGACGGACAAGATTAAATCTCAAAACCGACAATTAGATCGATATTACTTAAAATAATTAATGACGTGGCACTAATGAGCTTTTATTAGACCCTAAGTGGGCTTATCCTAAGCCCAAAAGGGCTTCTCTCCCTTCCCACCGTTCTCACTCCCTTTGACGTTGTACCCGCACGAACCCCCATCCCGTCCCCCTTCCGCGCAGAAACCAAGGCGCAGCCCCCCTTCTTCTGTTCTCTCTTCCCCTCTCTCCCCCTTATTTCTTTCTTTTTATTTCCTTTCTTGACCGAGGCATCCCCACTTTTCGCCCTTCAATATGCACCATTGATTTACAAACCCTAACACTATAAAAAGAGGAAAAAAGAAAAATAATAGAGATCTAAAATTTGTGAGAAAAAATCTTCATCCAGAGAGACTCGAGTTCCCGATCCTCGCCGATGCCCCAACATCGTCTCGAGAAGTTTCTCGATTTTGCCTCAAGAAGGTATCGCATCGCTTTCCAAAGGATCTGGTTTCGTTCAACAACCGGTCATGCACCGTGAGCGGGATCACGGGCGTATCCTCACATCAACCGGCGATGGAATCATTCAGGCATTATCAATCCTTATTGTTTATTCTTTGTTCTTCACTTCTTGCTTGTTTCCCATCGCCCCCGCATCGTAGCCATCATCACATCCGTCTCGTCTCTAATTGAAGCCCTAATAAAAGCCAAAAAAACGTCATCAGTGCTTAGTCGATCTTCAGTAGCTTGCAAATACATTTTAGTCATTTTTATATTAAAAATCTGATGCCTAAAACTTTGCAAAAACTGAAAATTTGCATGTTGTTTTTATAAATTATGCATACTGTGTCGATCATAACTTTAGATCTAACGACCCGATCGTCTTGAAATTTAAATTAATCATTCTTCATATAAAGTTCATCATTCCCCTACATTTTCGTCAAGAACGGACCACCGGATCACCCAGAATGACAAAAATATCCCTTGTTGTCCTGTTTTTCAGATTTTCTCAATTCTCCCTGAAAACCTAGTGTAGGTTCGCTCTCGCCTACATCAAGTTGAGTGGTCAGTTTGTCCCAAACCGACTCCGTAAAATCCATTAAACAAAAAGTTTGGAAGGTAAATCTACATCATGGGCTCGATCTCGAACCAAAGAGGAGTAGCTATATTCCATCGGAGATCCTAGGTAAAGGGTAGGACCTAGCCAAAAAGATTTGAATAGGTTAACAAATTCTTTATAGATTTGGGTATCTAGTGGATCAAGGGAATAAGGGGATCGGACACTATGATAGGACATGACGTCAGATTGCTTTGATACCAACTTGATGTAGGTGGGAGCGAACCTACACTAGGTTTTTGGGAAGAATTGAAAAAAATCTAAAAAACAGAACAATGGGTATTTTTGTCTTTTATGGGTGATCCGGTGATCCGATCTTGACGAAAATGTAAGAGAATGATGGGATTTATATAAGAAATTACTAATTTAAATTTCAAGATGATCGGATCGCTAGATCTAAAGTTATGATCGACAAAGTGTGCATAATTTATTAAACTAGCATACAGATTTTTAGTTTTAACAAAGCATTAAGCATCATATTTTTAATATAAAAATGGTTAAATTGTACTTGCAAAGTTACCGACGATCGACTAAACACTAATGACGCTTTTTGGCTTTTATTAGGACTTCAACTAAAGGCGAGTCGGATGCGATGTTGGCTAGGATGCGGGCGATGGGAAATAAGCAACAAATGCTGAAGCAAAAAACCAACGAATAAACAATGATAATAGATAATGCCTGAACAATTCCATCGTGGGTCGATGCGAGGATAAGCCGGTGATCCTGCTCACGATGCAAGGCCGACCGTTGAATGAAGCCAAATCCTTCGGAAAGCGATGCGAGGCCTTCTCGAGGCGAAATCGAGGAACTTCTCGAGACGAAGTCGAGGCGTCAGCGAGGATCGCTGACTCGAGTCTCTCCGGACGAAGATTTCTTCTCACAAATTTCATATCTCCATTCTTCTTTTTTTTCCTCTTTCTATAATGCTAGGGTTTGCAAATCAAGGGTGCGGATTAAAACAAATGAAGGACGAAATGTGGGGATGCCTCGGGCCAAGAAAGAATATAAAAAGAGATAAATAAGATTGAGAGAGAGATGAAGAAGAAAGCGGAAGAAGGGGGCTACGCCTCAGTTTCCGCACGGGAAGAGGACGGGATGGGGGGTTTCACACGAGTATAATGTCAAAGGGAGAGAGAGAACGATAGGAAGGGAGAAAAGCCCTTTTGGGCTTAAGATACGCCCACTTAGTGCCAAATTAAAGCCCATTAGTGCCACATCATCAAGCACATACCAAATTTTAAGTTATATCGATCTAACCGTCGGTTTCGAGATCTAATATCGTCCATCGGCACCCACAAGCACATACCAAATTTTATTATTATTATGCAAAAAACCCACCCGAACGAGCCCGGATTCAATCCGAAAAGCCCTCGGATGAGAATATGGACATCCCCCATGACTTGGGCAAAACGCTTAACTATTAATAATATAATTAAAGACTTAAAACAATAATAAAAGAGCTTGAAAATATAAAATACAGCAAATAAGTCCCGATGCGGATCAAGTCTGCATCACTTACTCAAACAAAAGATAAACCCTTAAATTCCAAACCTACCAAAGAGAGGTAAAAAACAAAAAACTAAAACCCTTAGTTCCAACCAACGATGTTAATACACCTCAATAGACTTTTTCAAATATTGTAAAAGCAAAGACATGATCAATGATACCATTGCCCCTTACGCTACTAGGTTGAACGGGGTAACTAAAAGAAAGAATATGATCATTTTAGATGTGAGTCATGTGACCAACTCTTACTAGTTTGGGAAGAGATCAAGAGACTTGTAATTGCCTGACATATGTTGAAGAGGGCTCCCCATGGATATTCCTTGTTAATTCCATTGGAGATGTGGGATGACAAGAAAATCGATTAAACATAGCTTAAAATGTGGGGGAGACTTACTAAATTAACGGTTCCTACAACAAAAAAATAGAACTAGGGCCCTAGACCGTTTGGTTGTGTTCTTAGGATATGCCCACCATAGCTTCGCCTATAGATGCTTAGTTATCAATTCAGAGCTTAATGGAATTGATAACACTACAATCATTGAGTCCAAAGATGCTACTTTCTTTGAGGACGCCTTTCCTTTCAAGATAGGATGTCTCAACCTCTAGCGGTAGTTCCTTCCAATAGTGAACCTTCCATTAGTAGATCCATTGCCTTTGCCTCTAAGGAAGAACCAAGGAGACATAGTAGAACTAAGACAGAGAAAAACTTTGAGGATGATTTCTTGACCTTAGTTATAACACAGAACTGTGAGAATGCTAGGTTCAACGGGGTTTATCGTCCTTAGTTAAATCAGATCAAAAAGGAATCTAGTTATCTCGACTAAGGGATTTTCCAATAATATAGTTATGGAATCATCGAGGGGGATGAGGCTTTTGCCTATATGAGAGTCACCGTAAGTGGTTAACCAATCTATCTGACTCAAAATCCCAAGTAGTAGGTTCAATGGGGGGAAAAAATAAATTGAACGAGTAACATGCAAGAGTACTAAACTTCAATGTTCAATGGGGGGAAAAAATAAATTGAACGAGTAACATACAAGAGTACTAAACTTCAAGAACTTATCCCTATGATGCTAGTACTCAATTACAACATAAAAAAAGGCATATGCCCCAAATGAGTTCAGGACCTAAAAGGCAAGGTACTTAAATGTAGTCACTTTGGAAACTCACATGTGTAGGGGTGACAGTGGGTCAATAGTATATCGGAATTGGGCATTTCAATAAACTATTTATCAAACAACATAGTGTGTAAGGCTGTAATGCACAACTCCATTCAAAATTCGAGCTAATACTAGTATTGTCAGACCTGACTATCAAAACCCATACCTAAGGGTTCAAGTTCAAAGCATAATTCACTTAGAATGTGCAAGCGTAGTGACTTCCATTACTAGGAGATTCAAGTTGGAAAAATAACTATCTTCAAAAAACAACAGAAGTTGTTACCAACATTTTCTTTCTTTTACTCCAAATTTAAAACTTTTGTTGAAATTGGTGAAATTTTGAAGGATTTTTAAATTTTCTAACTTGAAATTTAAAATTTGATTGTACTAGACATACTCGCACACTTGTGTTAAACCCATAACACATACATGTGTGGGCCAAAATTAACAGAATCGATCCAAAATGGGTTTCAAGTTCGGGTTTAAGTTCAAGGGCGGGCTCAGTGCTAGCCCACTTTAACCTTTATTTTTTCTATTTATTTATTTCAGTTTTAGCAGGCAACTAGGCCAATGGTGCTTTTGCACAAGTTGAGCCAGGAGGGTTGGGCTTATGGTGGCATTCGGGCACCCTTTGGTTGGGAGAAAAGTTCCCATAGGCATGCCCGGAGGCCTATTTAAACGTGGCCACTCTTCACAGTCCGATCCCACCGAGCTCATAGAATAGAGAAGATAGTACCCTGTTTGTAAATAGAGAAATCATCAGTCCTAATGACTCAAATCTTTTTGTTCGTCATCGCTTCCTCTCATCCAAAATCTCTGTAATTCTGGGTATTAAGTACATAAGGTCGAATTGAAGGTTACAATCAACAAGCACAAACGGAGATCCACCTAATAGGCTCATTGTATTTGGAAGCAAGATAGCCACGAGGCCCGTACACCAACGGTGGCATCTATTGCTACAAAGACAGCGTCTTTACATGCCTCGAACTTATATACAATTTGTTGGAGTTTTACAACAATCATCGGCAAAAGGTACACTTCTTACCATATATATCTAAGCATTCCTCCCGACATTTGACACATGCTCCAAGTCCGTCCAAACATAAAACATTTCTAGGTGGTCTCATATAGCTTTGGGCAGGTGATGTACTGACCACTATGGTGGTCCATTCAAAAAAAAAAAAAAAAAAAACTTTGGGCAGAAGGTTGCCAGACAAAGAGACAATGACCTTGCTCTCTCATTGATGAAAGGCCAAGGCTTTTTTATACCCTGAGTTTGGGGCAATTTAAATAATAGCAGTTGTCAATTATTAAAGGAAATTGCTGATTCGTAAGATTTAATGAGAAGAAGCTGCTGAGAAAGGGAGCACAACTCACTCACGTTTTCATGATCCATGTGCCGGAGCAGCTTGATCTCCCGGAGGGTCCTCTTCGCATCGATCTTGTTGTCGAAAGCATTTGCGATCTTCTTGATCGCCACTTGCTCACCCGTCTCCGAGTTCAACGCCGAGCTGGATCAAGAAAAGTGACATTGACCACCAAAACCTCCATCAAAACTGAAAACCGAAATTTTTCTCAAACCCGGGATCTCAATTTAGGAAAGAACATTCAAAAGCTAGCGAGGCGGCGAGAGAAGCGGCCGAGATTTATTACCAGACGATGCCGTAGGCCCCCTTGCCGATGGGCATGATGGGGGGCTTGTATTTGGAGGTGACCTCGAATACGTTGCCGAAGATATTGTACTGGATGAAGCGACCGCCGTGGCTGAGGGTTGCCACGATGTTCTCCATCCCTGGAGGAGTCGCACCTGCGCCCCCCGCCGCTGCTGCAGCCGCCGCCGGAGGCTGTGCCGGTGTCCCTGCCTCCATCATGTCGGCATCCGACGGCTGAGCAGCTGCTTCCATTTCAGCCCCCCTCTCTCTCTCTCTCTCTCTCTCTCTCTCTCTCTCCACACACCCCCACCCCCCCCACCCCCGCCTCCCCCTCTCTCTCTTCTCTCTCTCTCTCCCCAAACAAAACCCTAGAAGTAGGAGGAGGAGGCGAAGGAGCGAGGGGGATCAGATCGTCTTTCTTTCTCGATCCAACGTGAAAAAAGGGAAAGGAGGTTGCAGAACGATTGCGCCTTCTTTTCCTACCCTTTTACTTTTTTTTTTTTTTTTAACTATCCTCTCCTTTTCTTCGTTGCTTACTCTGATTTCTAAATGAGCACAAGCTACGCTCACACGCAGGGTGAGCCGTGCATCGCACGTGTTGTCGGCAGCTAAGCGTGTGACGAGATCCGCTATGAGTAGTGCCAAGGGTGGGATGTACGGTTCACAGCGAGTGTGGGTACTGATCTCCCAAAGTAACGTGTGGACATTGCACCTCCCTCTTTACGAAAATTGTTTTTAGTGGAACTGATTTTGTCACCCTCCCCAACTGATAATCAACCCCCTTTTACACGCATGAGATGTGGGGCGCAGACGACGTGGGATTGTCAACCGGGGGTGGCTAAATCAATTCGTTTGTTGTGACTTGTGAGGTACAGGTGCCACTTAGCGTTGCGCCTGTCCGTTAGCTCGCGCGGCCGCATCCCGAGGTTGCCGACAGATCGTACGGAGCAAATTGCGGTAGCTAGAACCGACGGCAGTGATGTGGAGGGCGGGCCGCCACCAATAGCAAGTTTGTGTCACGTGACGCGGGGATCCGTGCGGCGCGTTGTTTTGGAACCGCCGGCCGTGCAGGCGGCTCGACGGGACTGTCCGGTGGGGATCGCGGGAGGATCTATGGGCGTCCTGGGGCCGCAGGGTAACCGTCTGATTAAAGGCCGTTGGCTGGATCATATGACCTGAGAACGTACGGTCAAGATTGATCGATCGTTGGAAAGCAGAGACCAACACGTCTCTAATAACAGAGGCTCGTGCCGTGCCGCGACACACAGGACGAAACCGAGCAAATTTAAACTCGGCATAATTGAAATGGACCACGCCCGTAACTGTCACCCAACCCAAAATATTTGATATCGGCAACCCGCCAAATTCCAGCGTGGCGTTGAAAAAGGAAGCGCAATGCTTACGGTAAAATGCTACTTCAAAATACTATGGCACGGTTGGTGGCCGCCGGTGGTGGTGGCATGCCCTAGGATTCATCCCATAACTTATAGATCGTGGTCGTTGAAATTAGAATCGTCATATTTCGATCTCCAAATCCTCAATGACCGATAGGGAGAGACAATCGTTAGTAGAGAGGAGTTGAACCCGCTGAAGGGGGAACCTGTGCTGGTGTGGGAGCGTCGGATAACGCTCAGTGTTGATCTGGCTGACGTGAGCATTTTTGCTATCCGATTGATTTGATGCACTTGCTTATGGCCCAATCACGATCTGCCACGTCGTTAATTAGAAAAGGCATAATGGGGAAGTACGTACCTTCTCATTATGTCCTTTCTAATGAGTAATGCTATATGGCCAACTCGTTTGGCAACTCCGACTCCACGTGATATGCAGAGCTGGTAGTTCCTCATTGCGGAAACATTTTTCTAGGGGAATGGGATTAACCGGATCACGTAAAGTTGCCAACCAAAAAGTTGGCAAACGAATTAGCTATCTAGCATTTTCCTTTTCTAATAGACAACCTTATCCATTATGTCCTTTCTAATGGACGACATGGCAGACCTCATTTGGGGCGTAAGCAAGTGCATCAACTCAATCGGGTAGCAAAAATGTTCTCCTAGCAACCCACTCTACTAGTATTGGGCTAGCATGCTTGGCAGTTCCTATAGAGCTTATTGGTTTAAAATGGTACCCACCTGACCCAGGGGGAATCAAGCTTAATTTGGACGGCGTTTTGACACCCAATCGTCCTCATCTAGCCTGGTTTTGTGGTTCGAGACTGGTGCGGAGAGTTATTGGTAGCTGGCTCAGTGACAATGCAAGGTGGCTCAGTTTTGGGCAAGCAAGGTACGTAGCCTATGGTATGGGTTCAAAGTTGCACTCCAAGAGTGTCATGGGGCTCATTTGTGGGTGGAGGGTGACTCCTTGGTGACGATTATCACTATTCAGTCCAACCAAGTTTCTCACACGTTGTTACAAGACTGCTGCAGTCTTCTGCACGTTTTTTCTGTAGTGTATTTCTAAAAAAGAAAAAAGAATAAGAATCACCACCATGGTTGTCCACAAGATTGTCTTGTAGTATGTTCAAATAGCATTTGCTTGAGGGAAACAGACAAAACGAATCAAACTAAATAAAGACAATGCTATTTTTTTTATTTTGTTTTAGAAAGGACCACCATAATGGTCAGTACAAGGTAATTAGATTAGGGTGATTAGATCAGGATGTTGTTATTTGCACCAAAAGAAATAGGGATGGCAACGTACGGTGCGGTTTTTGGCAAAACCGAAACCGCACCGCAACACCGAACTACCACACTGAAATTGCACCGCACCACGACAGTGTGACCACGATTTATTATTATAATTGTTTAAATAGTGCGATTTTATACGGTTTTGTTCAAAACCGAAACCGCACCGCGATGGTTTTCGATTTTGGCAAACCAAAACTGCATCATGTGGTGCGGTTTACCGAGTTTTTTTATTTTAAACCACACTGATACCATCCCTACAAAGAAATAACTAAAGGCCGAGATCTAAAAATTGTAAAGATGTCCGATGGGTAGGGGTGTGGATCATAATAACGATTAATATTCTCAAAAAAAATTGATAAAATCATGAATAATTTGTGAATTCAATAACAAACGAATTAATCTCCGAATTATTCGGCAGCATGGGCCACATCCGCGCATTATTCACAAATGATTCACAAATTTTATAAATAATTCATGAAATTCTCTATTTTTTTGCATGCTGCCTATTTTATTTTTTTTAGAAATATTTTTTATGTCTATTAACATAGAATTACTAATATAATATAATATGTTTTATGTTTTATGTATCCAAACTTCTCCTAAACTTATTCCGAATTTTTTTGATACTTTTCAAACTTTGAATTTTTCCACTTGGCCGAATTTGTTGCTATGGTGTGGATAGGATCGGACGAGTTGGGCCGGGCTTAAATTATAACGAATAGGGATCAGGAAAGTTAAGCTCATATGGACTCGTCGGGCCACCCAGACCAGAGCCAGGTTATATATTTTGGGATATTGGGCTTAGTCAGTTTGGTTAAATGGTTTTTAACTAAAAAAAAAAACTATACTACACTAGTGGTAAGTTCAAATCCTCGACGCCATAAATAATTAAGGTTATTTTAACTCCCCCCCCCCCTTTTTGACGGAACTGTCTGCCGAACATCGAAAATTACCGAGTCAGCTCATCCCAACCCCTGTAATACACTTTGGATGCTCACGTAGATATAGTAAAGTATTGAGTTAGATCACCCCAACCAACTCAGCACTTCTTATTCCTCAAACCCTTTCAAATCAAAACTGAAAATCAAGATTTTCTCCGTAAGTTTCCAATATTCAATCAGGCTCCCTCTCCCACCCACTATTGCCAAATATTTGTCAAGATCATATTCCTTAGTATTTTGTAGCTACAAAACCCTAGCTAGATTGAAACCCTAACTAGACAAATCCCCAATATTTTTTGTTTTATCTTCTTTTACTATGATCATCATGTGTTGTGACCTAAACTCTAGATTTCATGATGTTTGTAGCTCTTGTTGTTGATTAGAACCAACTGGTCCTCCTTTGATAGTCTTTGAAAAAACCTGAGGTTCGTCTGCCTCTCAAAATCCATGGATTTCGAATTAGGGATGATATTTATGATTAAAACCCCCCCTCCCACCATACACACACATACAATTATATATATAATTAGTGTTACTCCCCCCAATTTGAAATCCATGGATTTCGAGCGGAAGACAGACCCTCGGTTTTCCCTAAGGCTATCAAATGAGGACATTTTGGTTATAATCAATTACAAAACTCACAAACATCATGAATTTGAAGTTTATGTCACAACCCATGATGATCATAATTAAAGGAGTTCTTTATTTAAGAAAAATTGGTAATGGAAGGAGATAAAACCAAAACTATTGGGGATTTTGTCTAGCTAGAGCTTCGATCTAGCCAGGGTTTCGTAGCTACATAACACTAATGAAGATGATTTTGACAAAGATTTGGCAACAATTGGTGGGAGAGGGAGCATGATCGAAGATTGAAAACTTTGGGGGAAAACCTAGTGTTTGGTTTTTGGTTTAAAAGTGTTCGAGGAAGAAGAAGTGATGAGTTGGCTAGAGTGAGCTGACTCCTCATTTTACTATATTCACGTGAGCATCCGAAGTGTATTACAGGGACTGGGACGAGTTGACTGAGCAATTTCGACGTCCGGTAGATGGTTTCGTAAAAAATTGGGGGGAGGGGGGGCGAGTAAGTCAAAGTAACCAAAATAATCAACAACACATTTATCAACTCTTCAATACAACTTTTATGATTTGTATATAATAAATAAATGGAATTCAATTCAAGCTCCCAGGCTTAATTTCAGGCCTGGAAGCAGGCGCAAGGTCGAGGCCCGAACCCGACCTAGAGTATGTTCTGGCTGGGCGGGGTTCGGGATGTTGAATTTCAAGACGTCGAGCTTTTTTCCCCTCTTTTTTGGTCAATTTTATTTCTAAATGCATGAGTACCTCGCCACTACCACCCATGCCAATACAGTTTGCCGCCACCATTGATGCTTAAACAACATGTCGCCTCCTCCTCCTTGATGCCATTTATTAGATATTATTCTTTACTCTTTCCTTATCTTCCTCCCTCCTTCTCTGTTATTATCAGTGGTACCCCGCATAGCTCGCTGACACCGTTGATGCATATATAGCCTGTTATCACTGTTGATTCTAGTGTAGAAAATCGGCTCCTTCTACGTCCTGTCTACGTCCTTTCTTCTCTTCCTTATTATGCTCCTCCTCATTCCTCCATCCATGTGTCCCGTGCCTGTTGTCATGGACTTAGCTTTTTCCCTCGCCTAGGTTGTGCGGCACTTGAACGGCCTCCTCGTAATTGAGTCAGCCTTTACTTGGCCCTCTTCGCTCGCTCACAAACCAGACAAGAGAAGAGACTTGTAGAAGAGAACTCTAAATTACTTGGAGTAAATTCTCTAAGGTAAGGAGCAAATGAGACCTCTCCTTGTTTATAGTTTACAGGGATGTATAAGAGTGGCCAGGATTATGCCTCTTGTAGTTATCTACCATGTGGGAACATTCTAGACTTCTCCACACATTTCTACCGTTAATACTATACAAAGATATCTATATAATAAGAAAGGCTTACGTTTACAAAAAGACAAAACGAGAACATAAACAAAGGTATATTTGAAACCGTACTGATCCTTAGATGAGTGTGATTCATCGAAAATGATGAAGGGATGGCTTATAGAAAGGTGGATTGGGCGGTTACTGTAACTGCTCTCTCTCTCTCTCTTTGTCTGTCTCTGTGTGTGTTTGTATCTTTCCCTGTTTATCTCTCTCCTCGATCTTGCATCTCACCCCTCTCCTATCTTTCTCTCTCTCTAACCCCCATTCTTTCTCTCTCTCTCTCTCTCTACATTATTGACACATGATATTCTTGGAGTTCATCTACCCAAGGTTTTGGGTTTAAATTTTGTTGATAGAGTATTGTTGGATGCCCCCTACACTGGAAATCGGGGTGACTTAAACGTGCCATCTCTTCACTCTCTCATAATTAGTTCCTCCTTTTCTATTTAGATTAATGAATTAAAAAATTATTATTATTATTATTTCGCTTTGAATATCATATCCAAAATGTAAGATATTAAAACATTCAAAAGTGCTGAAGAGATGCAGAAGTGTGCTTTCCTGCAAAAAGTATTTTTGCCTTATTAAGGTCTAGAGAGACTCATGGCCAATATAGTTTCATTAAGTTGGCTTCTCCCTACTTTTTATGAGGAGGCATGGTTGTTATTTTTTATTTATTAATATTAGTTAAGTTATTTATTTTGGCTTCCCTTTGAAGGGTGTCATAGTATTATGGGCTATGTCTTGGCTTTTGACGGTCTGGGGAGTGTTGCCACCAAGGCTGTCGTCCGAGTGCCGACATACACATGAATTACTGGTTTTATAATAGGCCATAATGTTCTAGAGAACTAAAGAACCTAGGATGGCTCCATATGATTCTATAACATTCCAAGTTATTCTTATTCTCCAAGCACTCCTTAAGTGTTTGCTTGAATGCCTCTGACACTCAGCACAGACAGAGCAAAATAGTATAGGCACAACACCGTGCAACTCCTCGCCATCACTGATGCCGATGTAGGCTGTTATTATTGAAACCGGTGATGTTGAGAATATCTTAATGTGATTGTTTATTAAATATATTTTAATTGAATTATGGGAGAGACAAAGATATTTTGATCATTTTACATATACAAGCGTGTAAAAACGTGTTCAGATCCGTTTAGGTGCCTTCTTTTCATGATGGGTGTTTTTTGATATGAAAATGTGCCTTCTGATGAGGAAACACGTCTTTCTAAAGGGACACACCCTTCTAAGAAGGCTATTCCTATGAAATGTGTCCAATTGAGGTCTTTAAATAAAGCCAAGCTTCACACTTTTGGACGAACCAATCCAAATAGCTCCCAGTTTGGTGGTTTATATCTTAAAATTTCAGAAAGTTATAGTACCAACAAGAGTTCTTTGTTGTTGTTGAACACAGACTCCCTATGGCTTTATTGGATCCTGGAAGCAGGTTTGTATTCATCCCATCAACAAACTCAATTCGAGTGTGAGCAAATCATGTTTTAAATAAAGGGTATTCGATACATGCGTCAAAGCCATTGATTTTCAATTCCATATTTTTCAACAAGATATGAGGTAGTGAAGGCAATGTGTGTGTGTGTGTGTGTGGGGGGGGGGGGGGGGGGGGGGGACGCAGGGGCGGGGGGGGAGGAAAGACGAAGGAGAGACTGTGGGGTGACCTCATTTGTACCTGTAAGGTGTTCCCTTAGTCGTATTCCATTTTGGGATGTGCTGCCTTTATCAATTGGAAACCCTTAGTAATTGAAAGGAAGCAATAACAATACTCTTATATTAAATCAAAATTCACATTACAACCTCATTTTTAACGATAATAAATTTAAATTTTTTGATAAATTGATAGAAAGATAAATAAATACAATAAGTAAATCCAGGCTTTGTTGGTTGAGATGTAGTTTAGTTGCTCTATAAACACTATCATATTTTGTGCACAAACATCATAAAATTGAGTTCTTGGAAACTAATAATCTCCAACGTAGTTTCCAACCAATATCTTGGTTGGTAAGACATGCAATCCGTGGCCTTGGCCAAAGTTAAAATAAATGCTACAACATATTTTCTTAGTGGCGAGCCTTCTAGCCCGTTAAAAATTGGGTTATTTCTATCGCTCTTCTGTCTAGTTTTGATCTGTAGTCTATCTTAAACCAAACAAACCCTGTTACATCATTCATATTCCTAAGTTGGGTATTCTATCAACCAAACGTGTCATAAAGAGCTGTTTGAATTTACTTCATTATGTCTAAAATTAGGCTTCTATTTTCTGAAGAACTTACAATCGTCTGTAGCCCGTTTGATGATGAGTGACTTCTACTTTTGTGGAAAGTCAATACTCATTTTTTTAAAACTTCCAGCGAAGCTCACTCAAACCTTTCGAGAGTAAATCGTGAGTTAACCTTTAACTTATATATATATATATATAATTTTATTTTATTCAAAGAGAAAAATAATGGCTACAAGGACTGTCGTCGGCAACCACCATGACGTATCATCACTGCTACCCCGTCATTGTCATTGCCTATCGCCGCCACCACTATTTCTCATTAGCCACCGGCTACGGCCGCCACCATTGCTTGCCATCAGCCATTGGCGACGGACGCCGCCACTGCCACAGTCGCAATCGTCATCGCCATCGTTGGCCCAGTGTTTGAAAAACTGCACCAAATCAATGGTCGAGCCGGATTGGATCAGAATCAGAGACATTCAGTTTAAATTCAAACTGATCGGCTCGAGATAAAACTAATTTTGAAAAATAAAATAACAAGTGTTGCCAACACTAAAAATACCAATGTCTTGCAAAAAGAAATAATGTTATAATGTTATATGTTTGTGTATTTAGTCTTATATGCTTATTGTATGACTGGTTCAACTGATAATTGAACATTGTTTAAAAAAAACTGATAAGTGAGCTAGTTTTGGATCGGACCGAGAAAATTTTTCAGTTCAACTCTAGTCCAACTTTGAAAACATTGCGTCAGTCATCGCCACCACCACTACCACGATAGAGATAAAAGAATTTCCTACCTATAGGTTACTTTTACTTCTAGGTAGAAGTTAAAAAAAACTGATAAATGCCTTTTTACGGTTTATGCTTATTACAAATTTACCCCGAAGGCTTCTAAAATATAACTTTGACCCATGTTAGTCATACTTTATGGTTTAAAAACATAGACTGTATAAAGGGCAATATATAGCAAAATGGCAACTTATTATTATTATTTTTGCATGTTATATTGGTAAAATCATCTTTAAAACTGAGATTTACCAGTAGAATATTGAGTTTTAATGACCAATTTATCCTTATAACATGCACAAAGTATGAAATGCTTTTATTATATTATTTTCTTAAACAAGATATATTTGTAATAGCTTTTAAGCAAATAAAAATGGTTTAGAATGTCAAGTGGAAAAGTGTATAAACATCAGATAATTTGCAAAAAAAAAGAGGTAATTACACTTTGCCCTTCTAAAGTTTACTTGAAAAACACTTAACACCCATGTAGTTTATTTTGTTTCAAATTGCTCCCTATAGTTTGAAATGTTAGAACAATACCCCTTTTGTCAAGTGACTTCCTTATTTAGTAATTTTTATCTGATCAAAACTGATTTGAACGAGGCAAAATATAGTTTTTGAACTATTAGAGGTTAAGTGTTTTTGAGCTAAACTTCAGCGAGGCAAAATGTAATTTACCTCCCCAAACAAAGGGGTTATTAGTCTAAGACCCCTCTAACAAACCCAACATTAAGATAAGCCCAGTGAAGGTCTTTATTTGAACTCCAACCCACTCTAGCCAACGCAACAGTAGGATAAGCCCCTATATATATTTTTGATCCCAAGACCACCCTCTTCTCTCCGATCAGCCATGGTGGAGCGGTGGAGGCTAGAGGCAGAGGCAGCCGCGAGCAGCGGTGAAGGAGGCGTGCAGGCGTGAGCGACAAAGGCAGCGGGCGCGAGCACGCAACAACGACAACTGGGGTTCGGTTTATGTTGGGATTTCTAGGTCTAGAGTCCATCCCATATCCTCTAGACCTCGGTTAGGTTTGGTGGCGCCGGCGAGTGGCTCGGTTAGGTCCGGCGACGGTGGTCGCAGGAGGGGGGGGGGGGTTAGGGGGTTCGGTTAGGTCCGGGCATCAACGATGGCTTAGGATGAGTGGCAATAGATCTAATTTCAAAGGGTGGTGAGGGGTATTTACATCCACAGGGGTCTGAGCTCAAATGGAAAGATCGTTGGGACTGCAGCCGGAAACCATCTCCTAAGGGCCTCTTACAAAGTCTCCCAAAATTAAAAAAGAAAACTAAAAAAATCTTTAAGTAGAGCAGTTCATCCAAACGGGCAACAAAACCCTAGAAATCCCCACTCCCCGCACCCTCTGTACCACTCGTTTAGTCCTGCGTTCGCGCGAGAGACAATGGCGGGAGAGCAGGAGGCGCTGAGGCTGGACCTGGAGGAGCTGAGGCATCTGGAGAGCATCGCCAAACGGCCCCGCGTTCTCTCCCTTATCTCCTCCGAGATCCGAAACCTCGACGACAAGGTACCCCGATGATCTCGATCAACCCCACTCCAGACGTTTCAGTTGTATTCCGTTTCGAGAAGAAGATTCTCTGACCGATTTCTTTGGTCTCCGGCAGCTGCCGAGGGCCGCCGTAGCGGCTACTCCATTAGCCGCCGCTGGGAAGGCACCTGCCGCCGCAGCCACTGCTTCGAACTACGTCACGCTCTCATCGTTCAGCTGGGATCAAAACAATGAAAAGATTAAGGTACAAATCCTAAGACAATGAAAAGATGTAAGCTCGTTTTGCTAATTTTTTTTTAAAAACAATTCCAGATGCAATTAATCATTGAATAAAACATGAAATATAAACATATGGAAAATCATATATCGAAAGAGCACTCCGATAACAATTAAATAAAATAAAAGGGTGGTTCTCGGTTGCATTACTTGCATGAAAGATGTAATTTTTACACAATCTGGACAAAATTAAGAGAGTGAGAATTAAGAAAGGAGATAACATTTCACCTATAGCCGGATGTAAACAACACGACATAATTACTTGGAAGGGAGATTAAAGAGAATCCTTTTTTGGGTGCAAGGAGTCTGCATTAGACCGATAAAGTACGAAACACTATAGCTACCTTTCTCGAGGGCTTGAAGAGGATCGTTCGGGAGTTTGCAACGACGACTTAGAGAAACACGACAAAGTCTACTGATCTCGCATCAGAGAGTTGTGGGTCTTCTCGAACGAATCCTTGTTCTACCGCTAAACACAATTGAAGTCAAACAAAACTACTGAAAATAAAAAACACCAAACTATTCAACTAATCGGAGAGGATGATAAAACAAAAAATCCCAAATTGGTTTCTTAACTTTGTGATTCAGGATTCTCAATTGATCGGAAACTTAAAGTTTGAATTTTGATAGGAAAAAAGAGGAGAAAACCTAGAATGTGGGACAAACATAGAAGGCAACTACGACGACGGCTTAATCAGAGGGGAGCTAGATGGAGGCGCTGAAGAAGTCCCGGAGTTAGAGGTCTTGGGAAGCGAATTTGACAACTAGGTATTTTAGGAATCTCACCCCATCAATATTATCTTAGTTGGTAATACAACAAACAAAGGCCGTTGAGGTAACTTGATGTAAAATGAGTAGAGGGAAGGTGAGAGGGGACCTGTTGTTTTGTTGAGGGTGTGTGGATGGTCTTGCTGTTGTGGCAGAGCATAGGATTGTTGTCACCGAAGATCTGGGTGTAGTCGTTTGCCACTAAGTCGTATCTTTTGATCTGCTCACTCAATTTAGGCGAGCTATATACCGATTTTGTAGCTCCATATGAGGCCGATCCACCTGTGGCCCGATCCAACATGCCCATAAACAACATAATTATGATTTTGCCCATGTTGTTCTGTATCACCATCTTTATAAAAAATGTGATACTTATTTGCTGCACTATGTGCTTTGGCATCTCTATTGTAGTGGTTCCTTATGTGCATATGTATGGTGATGTTTATGTATCTTTTCATATATATATATATATATATATATATATATATATATATATATATATATATATATATATATATATATATAGGGCTGTTAGGTTGAGCTGTGAGCTGCCGGTTTAGGAAGTGAGCTGCATTCACTTTGACCCCCCTAGAAGTTTTAGAATTTGATGAAATTTGGTGTGGGTGTTGTCTAGGGTAAGATGATCATCCTCACCAATTTTCATCAAATTCTAAAACTTCTAGGGAGGTCAAATGGTCGAAGCAAAATCTGCCGTCCACAGTCACCGTTCAAATCTGTAGATTTTGCTTTGACCATTTGACCCCCCTACAAGTTTTGGAATTTGATGAAAATTGGTGAGGATGATCATCGTACCCTAGACAACATCCTCACCAAATTTCATCAAATTCTAGAACTTCTAGGGGGATCAAAGTAAGCGCAGTTCACTTTCTCCTCCGGCAACTCACAGCTCACTGTAACATTCCTCTCTCTCTCTCTCTCTATATATATATATATATATATATATATATATATATATATATATATAGAGAGAGAGAGAGAGAGAGAGAGAGAGAATACGGGGTATGAGCTGACAACCCATTTGCTCAAATGGGCTGTCACCGGCAGTCGTCCGATGCACCATGATCATACCATCCAAAATTAAAAAAGACTTATAAGTTATAACAACTGTTACAGCTGTCTTAACAGTTGTCACTCTCTCTCTCTCCCTCTCTTCACACCCCGAACCACCCTCTCTCTCTCCCTCTCTCCCTCTCCACACCCCGAACGCCCCCCCTCCGGTAGCACCCCAACCACCATCCCGACCACCTCCAACAGGCCCCCCGGCCCTCCGGCAGCACCCCGGAAAACCCCGTCCCTCCGGCCACCCCCGACAGACCCCCCTCCCTCAAGCGAGCCTCTGGCAGCACCCCCTCCACTCCGGCGACCCTCCGGCAGCTCCCCAACCTCTCCGCCGAACCCGTCCAGCCCGGCTGCCGGAGGGACGGGGTGCTGCCGGAGGCTCGCCTGAGGGAGGGGGGTCTGCCGGGGGTGGCCGGAGGGACGGGGTGCTGCCGGAGGGCCGGGGGGGAGGCTCGCCTGAGGGAGGAGGCTCGCCGGAGGGACGGGGTCTGTCGGGCGTGGCCGGAGGAATGGGGTGCTGCCGGGGGGCCTGTCGGAGGTGGTCGGGGTGGTGGTTGGGGTGCTGCCGGAGGGGGGGGTTCGGGGTGTGAAGAGAGGGAGAGAGAGAGGGTGGTACGGGTGTGAAGAGAGGGAGAGAGAGAGTGACACAGCTGTTAAGACAGCTGTAACATTTGTTATAATTTTTTTTTTTTTTTGGATGGTGTGATCAAGATGCATCGGACGGCTGCCGGTGACAGCCCATTTGAGCAAATGGGCTGTCAGCTCATACCCCGTATTCTCTCTCTCTCTCTATATATATATATGCAAAGGGGTGTTTAAACCCATGTTATATGACGGTCAAAGCCCTTCCTTTTAGGGTATATGTATAAAATATAGGAAGTAAATAGGATGGAAGCAAAGGGCAAAATGGAAAGGCGGGGAATCAGTTTCCCCATGTGATGGAGAACAAAAGCTGAACCAAACCTCATCTTTTATAGAAGGGTATAGATATGTGCAAGGGTAACATGTGTTAGGGGTGTATGTGCAAAGGGGTCCTACATCCAAACCAAATCCAAAAAATCATATCAATATTTGTCAGAGGTGTATGTACAAAAGGTATTATCCACATTTGCTATTGGTGTATGTACAAAGGGGTGCAAAATAATATCAGCATTAGTTAGGGGTATATATGCAAAATAGCAATATTTGTTAGTGATGTATGTGTAAGGGGTAATATCAATATTTGTCTGGGATGTATATGCAAATGGGTCCTACACTCAAACCAAATATTTGTTAAAGGATGTACGTGCAAGGGTAACATGTGTTAGGGGTGTATGTGCAAAGGGGTCCTACACCCAAACCAAATCCAAAAAATCATATCAATATTTGTCAAGGGTGTATGTAATAAAGGTATTCTCCACATTTGCTATTGGTGTATATGCAGAGGGGTGAAAAATAATATCAAGATTTGCTAGGGGTGTATGTAGAAAGGGTAATATCCAGATTTTTTGTTAAGAGAAAAAATATCCAAATTTGCTAGGGGTGTATATGCAAAGGGGTGCTTAAACCCATGTTATATGACGGTCAAAGCCCTTGTAGGGTGTATGTATAAAATATAGGAAGTAAATAGGATGGAAGCAAAGGGCAAAAAGGGAAGGTGGGGAATTGGTTTCCCCATGTGATGGAGAACAAAAGCTGAACCAAACCTCCTCTTTTATAGAAGGGTATATATATATATATATATATATATATATATATATATATATATATATATATATATATATTGTGATTGTATGTAGCATTACAGATTTATGTGCCTTGTATATGTGTGATTTAGCCGCATCATCGTGTCTTGCAGTTCTATTTATTGGCCTCAGAGATTTGGGTTTAGATCCCTCAAGTAACTAGTTGGATAGACTAACCTAGGTGGAAAGTTGAAGCCTTGAAGGTATGTGCACACACTCACACATACATGGAATTTGCTCTGATAGGGAGAGGGGCTTTAATATATGTAGAGGGTTGTGAAGGAGAAGGTTTGAAATTACATGAGTAGGAGTTGTGGCAAAATGTTTCCCTGAATAGGAATACTTGGCTAAAGATTCATACAACTTGCCTGAGAGAGTTGGGAGAATTCTTGTTGGAAGAGGTCATCATTATGTTACTGAATGGAATCCTGTGGTGAAGTAGGATCTATAGAAGTGATTTTAAGATGTTATAAGGTTTGATTGACCTGTTTGTACTTATCATACTTTGTTTCCTATGGCCCACAATCCAACATTAAAAAAATTATGCAGTTCTGTTTTTCTTTTTTTATCTTGAAAAATTTAGCTAGACATTTGGTATAAAGGTCCACAAGTGCGCGGTCAAACTCTTTCAATTTCTGGAGCATTGGTCTACAGTTTTCCAATTTGAAGTTTGAGCCCAATGTATCATATTGGGAATTCACTGTCAGTCTTGTGCATGTGCATCTTGTGTATAGTTTTGTTATCCCTATAGTTGTAATAAAAGTAGTTTATCAATGTCGTTAATTGTGCTTGTTACACCATATAGAATCCTAATATTTCGTGACCATTTTAAACCTTTTCTTTTCTCATTCATCTTGGAGAGTAGAGGTTTCCCACATGCGCATGGGTAAAAGGTTTCTTCTGGATAGAATGGAAGACGGTGCAGACATTCGCAAGCATACACGCATGCAATTCATCACACTGGAACTCAACCACATTCTTGTTCCGTTATCTGTACATGTAACTCTATAGCGTTCAGTCATAATCAAAGAAGGGTATCATGCTGTGAGTCATTCCATTTTTGTGTTCCATGGGTTTTTGGACTCCCTCCTCTCCCGTTCCTTTCTTTTGCCCCCCTTCACTCTTGATTAGTAAGCTGGTTTCACTCTTTATGTTTGCAATAGATTTACTAAAGGGATTTGAATGTTTTGAATCTTCTTCTTTTCAGCTTGGTGCATTACTACATTAAGACACTAAGTTGAATTGCTGTATTCTTCCTTCTGTTGTACTCTCAATAACTGGGAGTTAATCCATTTTTCATTTTGGTATTTCTGTGTGAAATGATCTAATTCTGCAAATTATTTTGGTAATTCAGATCTATGTATTCCTTGAGGGTGTAGAAGAGGAGAAGGCTGAGACTGTCTTTAAGCCAATGTCTGTGGACATTAAATTTCATGATGTCCAAGGGAAGAACTACCGTTGTGCCATACCGAAATTGAACAAGGAGATTTCACCCGAGAAATGTAAGGTGCTGGTTAAGCCGACCAAAGTTGTTATTACATTGTTCAAAGCTTCAAAGGGAAACTGGTTAGACTTGCACTTCAAGGAAGACAAGGTAATCAAACCATGTCTGTTTTTTTTTTTTGAAAATCAGATTTTCTTTGCTAAACACACATCAATTCTGCTTGATACATTTTTCATGATTAATACACAAATATCACCTTCATCTGTGTGAGTGCTTTTTTTTGTCTGCTTCTTTTGTTGTTTTCCACCCCTACACCCGTGCTCGCACACTCAAAAGACAATTTGCTGAGACGTGAATGGATACCTAGGAATCGATACAACTCTTTTGATTCAATTCCGTCAGGATTTTTTCCCCTTTATATATAGTCCAACATTTTTCTTATTTGATTATGTTTGGTTTTTTGTTAATTATTTTAACTATGGTTGCCTCTAAACTATTTGTGTTTTCGAGTTAAATAGTTTTCCCAGTCCATTTTATAGGTTAAAACATGATTGAAATATTTGAAACTCATATAAGTACATCTCTTTGTTTCTCTTTTTTTCACCATATACCTTGATATTTCAGCCACATCTACACCTAGTATTTTCTCCATTGAAGCTTTTCTATCGGAGTTCTTTAGGACATCTAGGTTTTGACCATTTTTTACTATCTAACTCCCCATTGAGCAGTTTTGCATAAACTAGCCTTTGCAATAAACACATCAACAGAATAATGGATTGCTAAATCTATTGTTTAACTTCTATTGTTGTTGCATATGACATGTGGTTAACTGATAGAATCTACCATTCAAAGAAAAAATTTCAAATTATGTCAACGATATTCTATTTTCTATTATGGTCATTCATTTCAACTTATCTACCAATCTTTCAAAAAATTTTTTTTTAATGTTTTGTACTTGGTCCATCATTAAACTTTATCTTAGTTTTTCTCGTAATCCTTATTCTGGCTCTTTCGTTGACTCATTCTAATATAGAAAACTTGCACCTTATATATGTATTACCTACTTTGATGGTTTTTAAAACATAAGCCTTGAACATTCTTGGATATCCATGAATCCAAATCTTAAAGAAATTAGGCCTTGTTGGTTGACTTAGTACGCTCAATGATTCTTATTTCTTGTGAATGCATACATGCTTCTTAAAGAACTTGACAATCTGATGGTCCTGACCTCTACAAAGTAAAAACTTCAAGCAGATCGATCATCAAGATCTGATTTACAGGAGTTAAATCTGATTTTGAATCAGATTTTCGCTACTCCTTTTCTCATTATATGGCCATGCCACCCCCTATTTACAACCCCCCTTCCCTTCTCCCTTCCCGTCATTTCCATTCATCAGCCGTCCCCCATTGCTCTCGCTCTCGTCTCCACTATCTATCTTCTTTCCCAATGACTTCCTTGTATTTAGCTGCCCTTTTCTTCATTACTACCTTTACTGACACCATTACCCTTCTACCACATCCACATTATTATCACGTACATAATGCCGCCTTGTTCCCGGTTAAGGAGTTCATCAAACTATTATTCTTATCGGTGGATTGCGGGCATGTTACCGTCGAAGAATGGGGTGGTGGGACCGTAATTGAGCGACTTAAACATGGACACACACACACACGCGCGCACGTGCCCGTACACACATACCATAAACATAATCCAAGCCTTACCCCATTTATTTGAGGTTGCCTTTACGAATCCTTATTTGCTACTTGTTTTTGTAAGCTTTTCATTATACTTTCTAACAACTTCCATTGATATTTTAGTTCTTCCACTTTGTTCTCGACCCTCCACAACAGATATAGCCCTAAATAGAAATGAATGGTGAAAGAAGGATTCATAAAGTGGATTTGGATCTACAGGGCTAAATCGGGTTGGATCAAATATCATGTTTGGTTTAGCCAAATTTGGATCTGCGGGGCTAAATCGGGTTTAGCCAGATTCGGATCAAATATCATGTATGAATCCTTCTTCACCATTCACGTATGGTTTAGCCAGATTTGGATCTGTAGGGCTAAATCGGGTTGGATCAAATATCATCTTTTGCTGTGCATATAGCTACAACCTGACGTATGTGTAGGCCCGTCCATGGCACATTTTATTTTTTGTGCTGTGTTCACGTTGGACAGAACTGTGAAAATTTTCTGTGATGAGTGTGTGAGACTCGCTTAGGGGTCGATGTAACATGAGGCTTGATTTATATTTGTGCAGCTGAAGCCAAGTAAGGGGAAAGATAAAGACCCGATGTCCGGAATCATGGATTTGATGAAGGTAAAAGCTATTATTCCTTTAAACATTACCCCTCCCCTCCAATTTATCGAGTTGCCTGAGCTGATGACCGAGATGACCCTCTTTTCGCAGAACATGTACGAGGAAGGGGACGACGAGATGAAACGAACAATTGCCAAAGCATGGGGTGATGCAAGGTCCGGAAAAACTGCTGATCCACTGAGGGGATATCCATGAGCAGGATCGTTCCCGTTGAACAACTATTTGATCCTTTTTTTTTTTTTTGATGAATGGAAGCATTGCTCTTTTTTGTAACTTGATTGGAATATTTGGGAGATTAAATCATCATGTCTTTCTGGTTTAATTTTTCAGCCATACAACGAAAATGACATTGCGGTTGTAATTCTGTTAGATTTTGTTGAGATTATTAATCATGAGATGTTGAAGAAATAGTTAAATCTGATCCGTTTAAGCCCAAGGACAGAGGATGAAAATGTCCCTCGATATGCTTCAAATTTTCATTTGTATGCTACTCCCCTCAAAACTAAACCTAAACATAATCCTAAAACCTAAGATGTACTGGCCATGGGGTGAACCCTAGACCTAATCCTAAACCTAAAACCTATATAAGGCATGGGATAAGCCCTAGGCCGAATCCTAAAACCTAAACTGAATCGCCGTTGTTGCTGTTGCCGGCTGCTCAAAAGAGAACAGGGAAAGAGGGAGGAAAAAGGTGGGTGGGTGGGGGGTTAATATTATGAAAAGAATTTGGAATCTCCTCTTAAAGAGATCTTATGAGTGTCCTGTACATTAACCTGATATGTTGTATGGGACCTAACACCCATTTTTTTTATTTTTGCTTCCGGTGTTTTCCTTTGGCTTTGGCAAGAAAAATTAAGGGAAAAATAGATAGTTATGAAAAACTGTTGTCCTATAGATTTACAGTTTTCCGTAAGCCAAAGACCAAAATTTATAAAAAAATTATATTTTTTTCCCCCCTTTCCTGTATATTCTCATAGATCTTCCGATTCCGATAGAAACCAGAGAAGACTGTTCAGTTTTTACTCTGGTGCTGCCATACACAAACATCGAGCAACGCTATTCAGCCATCCAGTTTTCCACCCAGATCGGGCCATCTTTGCATGGAACCTGATCACAGCCGTCCCTTTGCCTTCCAGACAGGGCCGAGTGTGACTCGTGAGTTGGGGCTAGATGCAATGGATGACTGATCAGGGCAGCATCAGGATGACCTGATCCATAGGAAAATTGGATGGCTGAATTCATTTTTCCCTGAAAAAAGAGTTGGACCAATGCTATTGATTACATCGAGTCAATAAATATCTTGACACAGTTCAAAAAAAATTTAAAAAAATGCAACATAAACCAATGCTGCTATATGCTGCCTGTTTGATACAAATGAAACAGTATAGCACATAATGCACATAAACACCAAGATACATATCCCACCTCCGCCCTTCGACACAAAAACCCTAAGGTGAGCACAAGCCAACCCTCGAAGAATCGGTACGTTGGAGATCCAGGGGAAAAGAATCCACACCAATCGAAATCATTGTTTCAGGCTTTCAGATTCAAGCGAAATGGCCGTCTGAGTAGCGCCACGAGCACGTGAAATGTGCATCCCATCTCGGACGCTGGATGTGATGAAATATTATGCTTCAAAGCCGAACGCAGAACCTGAACCAAAAAGGTTTGGGAAATGATGGCGGTTGAACACACATCCTCTAACATGGAAGGAAGCAAACAAGGATCAAAGTCTGAAGGATAATAACAGGGTCTGACCTTACTGAAGAATCTGGCTGCCATAATCCTGGTTGAATTTCTCATAGAGGTGGGAGTGAAGATGGGCAGATGGTCTTGTGTTCCTTATTGCCACCTCAATATCTTCAGGTTTGACAGGACCAACTTCGGGCAGCTCTGCACGCCATAAGCAGATTGGTGGACGGTTAACGATTAGCTTCATCAGATCTGATCTTTCAAATGTAACGCTTTTATACTTATCGAAAAGCAGTGCCATCCATGAAATCCAACTATAAAGGTCTTGCATTTGCTACAGAGAATTAGTTGCATAAATCTGGGTTGGACTTGCCATTTATGTTTTCCGAGGTTTCCAAGGGACCGTCTTTGTTTTTCTAGGTTTACATGGCCCATCTTTGTTTTTCTAGGTTTGAAGATGACATAGTCGGTGAGGGAATAATAGAGATAAATGCTAAATAGAAATTATGAAGAAAGGTTTGGAAGTTATGGATTTAAAATTTAGTATAACTAAAAAAGAATATATGGAGAGCAATTTTAAAGAATATAATAATTGATAATATAACCTCTGTAATAATTGATAGCCAAGAAATACAACAATGTGATTGTTTTCCGTATTTTGCATCTATCATACAGAACAATGGGGAAATAATGATGATGTATCCAACAAGATTAGAGTTGGTTGGATAAAGTTGAGAGGAGACTCGGACGTGCTATGCAATTGACGCATGTCTTTAAGAGTTGGGGTACATTTACAAGACAAGAATAAGACCCGCAATGTTAAAAGTTTCAGAATGTTGGTCCTCAAAAGAGAGCTCAAGCTCATAAAATGAGTGTGCCAGAGGAGGATGATGAATGTGCAAGGATGAGGATGTTGAGGTGGATGTGTGGAAACACTAGGAGGGATAGAGTGAGGAACATGTATTAGAGTAAGTGTTGGAGTGGCACCATTTGAGGACAAAATAATGGAGAACCAATTACGATGATATGAGCATCAAACATGTATGTTGTATAATGTAGAACACACTAACACAGCCAACATCTATAAGGAGACTCTTGAATTATTATGGAAGATCCAAGGAGGAGAAGACATAAAATAACATAATTTGAAGCAATTAAAAAATACATGAAATCAATTTCCATTGACAACAAATATCAACCCCTAACAGAAATGAATGGCGAAGAAGGATTCATAAAGCCTACGCCAAATAGATGGGACATGGCTCGATGGTACACAGGCCATTTCTCTACTGATTGGCTTTGATCATGGAACTTCAAGTAAACAATGAGTTGATAATGAAGTCAAAACATACGTGATGTAACTCTAGCATTGATCACGATCTTCTGTCAAGGTAACCTTTAGAAGCTCAGCCACAAAATTTAATCAATACTTTTGATAAAATAATTGACAGATGGCTTCCAAGGTGAAGAGTTGGTATCCATCAATAACAAACTATAAGAAAATCATCAAGAAATATACTCACCATGCTCAGGCACCAATTCTTTTCTGCCTTCCAGAACTGCCATTAACCTTCTTAGTGGCTGCATGGCTGCCTCCTTGCAAACCAAACGAATGTCTGAGCCTGAATAACCTTCTGTATTTTCCACCAGGAAATCATATGGGATCTCTGCTCCTTTCGGTGTGGTTGGCAAGAGTTCCTCAAACATCGCACGCCTTGCTTCTGGTTCGGGAAGAGGTACGAGGATCTGATTGAATCTCTCAGTCATGGAGAATTGTTGAATCACTTGAATATAAAAAAAACAAAATAATGACTATTTCTTAGTTATTAATCCTATGATACGTTTTTTTTCAGCAGACCAAGAAAATCAGCTAACTTAGGTTGTCCATAGGCAGCAGTATTCAGCATAAAGATTGAAAAACCAAAGGATACACGCTTTTCAAGACGCCGAAGCATGGCCGCATCCAGTTCCCAAGGCAGATTCGTCGCTGCTAAAACGAAAACGAGTTCATCTGTCTTTGTCAAACCATCCATCTGTATTATAATTCACACCAATTAAATACACATAAAACATTCTTTGAAGCTCATAGTTTTCTGGATGTCCAATTAATGGGATGCATCGGATAAGTTTATAATGTGAGCAAGAAATGCAACACTTTCATTAATACTTTGGCACATGATAAATTTACTAGTAGCCTATATCAAAATTATGTCATTTTTTAAAAATACACAACATTCTTGAAGCTTATAGTTTGTGAATATCCAATTAATGAGATAAAGCATCTAGTTAGCTGAAGTCACAGTAGTATTTTGACTCACTAGAGGGCCTTCTTTTTCCTCAACTACTAAACATAATTTTTCACTTTTTCAGCCCCTTTTTATTGACGAATAGCATGCACCAGCTACCTCAAGGGTTCATAGCGGTATGAAAGTTAGTTCTGACGATCAATATCATGGAGCATGATGTAATCAAGCTGAACAATAAACAAGATGGAAAGAGGGAGACAGAATAAAAAGAATTATACGTAGATGAGGGTGTTCCACGATTTAATGTCATCATCATTCTAATACCAATGTCGACCCTTATTTCTTTTCTCTTCTCTTTCTTCTTAGTTTCACGTAAATACCATATTTTATTTTATTTTTTATGTTTGCTAGGGAAGTTGTATGAGACATTATGAATGGCGAAGAAGGATTCATAAAGTTGACCCCAACGGGATAAGGCCCGATGGTTATGGACCTATGGTTATGGTCAGAAAACTATTTTTTTGCCTTATATCCATAACCAGTCCACCATCAATTTATTTAGGGAAGTTGTGCAATCGCAACCATCTTATTAATGAGAATTGATAACTTGAGGAGAAATGGACATGTAAACCAAAATCTGACTAGGCATGAAGCCACATATTTGATTTTACAACTCAAACATAATGAGGCCACTCCCCACATACAAGCGATTTATGCAGTCACATATAGCCACGACCATGAGAAGACATGTGCCAACTATATGCAAATAAATACCTAACATCACTACATTACATATCTCAAACGCCCTCCACAACCTAGGAGTCATCAACACAACGAGGTTACCACCCTTAACAATAATGAACCAACCATAGAAGTAGAAACAGCAGATTTCACAGTGGAAAGAAGAGAAGATCAAGCAGCATGGCAAGAGGAGCAAATTGCCTCTAAGGTTAGCTGAAGTCTATGATCTGTAGACACGGACACGGGTGTCGAGTATTGACACGGACACGGGAGTCGGACACGGCAACATCATAAAAGATGGATACGGAGACACGTGGGTATATATATATATATATATATATATATATATATATATATATATATATATATATATGGGCATGCTATAATGCGGCATGCGGTAAGTGCGGCACCACACCGCAGCTGTCTGATGCACCCGCTGTGTGCATCGCATGCACACAGCAGTGCATCAGACGGTTGTAGTGCGGTGCCGCACTTACCGCATGCCACATTATAGCATGCCCCTATATATATATATATATATATATATATATATATATATATATATATATATATATATATACCAACAAAATTATGAAATTGATATAAATTAAAAATTACTACCCCTTCGGAATTCGACTCCTACACAATCTACCATTTTCCTTTGTTCACCCAATTGGAGAAGGAAGAGACTCGCAACATTCGGTTTAATAACATGAAGCGATAGTATCATGCCGTGTCAACACGGGTGGACACGAGAATCCGTGTCTACACGGGTTGACACGGCTCTGAGGGCTCAATTAGAGGTGTCCCCCTTATCATAGGCTGAAGTGCAAAGTTTGCTGAAGAAGCCAAAAGACAAGAGTATGCTACAACAATGGAGAAGATGAATCCACTGTAGGCTATGATGTCACCGAAGTGGATGACCCACAAGACATTGAAGCAACGACAACCATGGAAAGCACCTCCAGGTACACCAAGAGGTTGCCAGTTGCCACCCATAATAATGATGAACCAACCTTTAAGTTGAAACAACAGATTTCACAGTGGAAAGAAGAGAAGTTGAAGCAGCACGGCAAGAGGAGCAAAGTGCCCCCTAAGATTGGCAGAAGTACAAAGTTCGCTGAAGAAGTCAAAAGGCAAGAATACGATACAAGTGTACAACAAGGGAGAAGACGAATCCATTTTTGACTATGATGTCACCGAAGTGGATGGCGCACAAGACATAGAACCAACAACCACCATGGAAAGCCTCTCTAGGTGCAGAAAACCGAATTTTCAAAGAGGCACAATATGAAGAATAGGGCCCTCTGAAAATATGACAAGGGGGCATAGGATTCATGGTGGCAATGAAGCAGAAACAAAAAAAATTATCAACCAAAACTCAGGCCCCAAGGATAAGAATACCGTAAAAAACTTGAAAAATGTACTTACTTAAGCTATATAATCAAAGTGACATTTGGATTAAGGGGGACATAGGAGACAAAGATCACATATATGACCAATAGAGCATAAAAGAGGTGATATGATGAAACCAAAAAATGGATCAAATGGCTAATGATTCTATTTCTATATTTTCTAACAAAACAGGGTGGACAAGTGATGCAGGTCAGACTGCATAATTTGACCATTTTTCCCTTCCAGGCATAATAACCATTTTCTCTAGCATATTTTCATTGTTTTTTTTTTTTTTGTATTTCACTATGTTTATTTCCCATTGGTTGTTTCCAGTCTCCGATCGGTCAGACTGATCTTGATTTGTATTTGCACAAGTGGGAGGATTGTGTCCCCTATGATAAGGGGGACACCTCTAATTGAGCCCTCAGAGCCGTGTCAACCCGTGTAGACACGGATTCCCGTGTCCACCCGTGTCGACACGGCATGATACTATCGCTTCATGTTATTTAAACCGAATGTTGCAAGTCTCTTCCTTCTCCAATTGGGTGAACAGAGAAAAATGGTAGATTGTGTAGGAGTCGAATTCCGAAGGGGTAGTAATTTTTAATTTATATCAATTTCATAATTTTGTTGGTATATATATATATATATATATATATATAGGGGCATGCTATAATGTGGCATGCGGTAAGTGTGGCACCGCACTACAACCGTCTGATGCACTGTTGTGTGCATGCGATGCACACAGCGGGTGCATCAGACAGCTGCGGTGTGGTGTCGCACTTACCGCATTATAGCATGCCCCTATATATATATATATATATATATATATATATATATATATATATATATATATATATATATATATATATATATATATATATATATATATATGGGTCGGGATCCCGTGCCTTCAGAAAATTGCCACCAAATGAGACGTTAATCATGGATCGTTGATTGCATCCAACGCCAACGGTTGAGATCGAAGCAGTCTCACAAAACGATTGCATCCAACGCCAACGGTTGAGATCCGGCAGCCCCGTCTGCCTCTCTCTCTCCTCTGCGCGAGCCCCGACCCCCCCTTCCCCGGCTCCGACCCCCTCCCGACCCCGACCTTCCCCCCCGGGCTCCGGCCTTCCCTTCCGGCGACGACACTGGCAGCCCCGACCGGCGACACCGGCAGCCCCGACCGCCCTTCCCCTCCGGCTCCGGCGGAGGGGAAGGGCGGTCGGGGCTGCCGGGGTCGATCGGGGCTGCCGGTGTCGCCGGTCGGGGCTGCCGGTGTCGTCGCCGGAAGGGAAGGCCGGAGCCCGAGAGGGGGAAGGTCTGGTGCGATCGGGGCCGGAGCCGGGGACGGGGGGGTCGGGGCTCGCGCAGAGGAGAGAGAGAGAGAGAGAGAGAGAGAGAGAGAGAGGCAAACAGGACTGCCGGAGCCGGGGACGGGGGGGTCGGTATCGCCGGAAGGGGCTGCCGGAGCCGTGGACGGGGGGGTCAGGGCTGCCGGAGCCGGGGACGGGGGGGTCGGGGCTCGTGCAGAGGAGAGAGAGAGGCAGACAGGGCGCGGATGTCACGGATACTGACAAATGAGATTTTATTCGATCTCAACCGTTGGCATTGGATGCAATCAACGATCCACGATTGACGTCTCATTTGGTGGCAATTTTCTGAAGGCACGGGATCCCGACCCTATATATATATATATATATATATATATATATATATATATATATATATATATATATATATATATATATATATATATATATATATATATATATATATATATATATATATATATATGAGTAGTGATACATTGCGGCGGGTAACATGCGGGCTTAACGTGCGGCGACCCCCTTCGGGGGTATTTTCGGGATTTTTTTTTTTTGGGGATTGATCACCCACCCTTGGATTGGACACACACAAAATTTCAGCCCGATCCAAGACTTGTAGGCCGTCCAAATGTGTTGATCTTTTATCGGTCGTTCACTTTTTCGCCATTTTGATCAACACATTTGGACGGCCTATAGGTCTTGGATCGGGCCGAAATTTTTTGTGTGTCCAATCCAAGGGTGGGTGATCAATCCCCAAAAAAAAAAAAACCCGAAAATACCCCCGAAGGGGGTGCCGCACGTTAAGCCCGCATGTTACCCGCCGCAATGTATCACTACTCTATATATATATATATATATATATATATATATATATATATATATATATATATATATATATATATATATATATATATATATATATACCCACGTGTCTCTGTATCCATCTTTTATGATGTTGCCGTGTCCGACTCCTGTGTCCGTGTCGACACTCTACACCTGTGTCCGTGTCTACAGATCATAGGTTGTTCCACTAACGTAACTAATATATGTGTGTGCATGTGTAAACCCGCTGATTAAACTAGGTTGTTGTTGGTTAGGTCATTGTGGAATCAGATCTGATTTTGTTTGGGTTCTTATCATTTGGGCTTGAATTGGATCCATATTGGGTCCTAACTTAAGTGATTTTGAACCACTATTATTATCTGTTGGATGCGACTTAAGTTACATGTACAAGACCAACATACCAAACAAGCATCTACTATGAATCCTTTCTCTATCCCCCCCCCCCCCCCCCAAATAAAAAAAACCCCACCCACCCACCCCACCCTCCATGAGTTGCAACAATTTGGGATTAGAGTGTAAGTTGGCTCGACGAGTAGGATTTTTTTCACCAAACCCAAAACATTGAGTTGGCTACCCTTTTCTGGCTAATGTTGTATGTTTGGTGTTTGTTAAAATGTTTAAAAGAAACAAAGTAATTTCAACAAACTCCTAAACAGTCCTTAAAGTTAACAAGATGAAAACACATGAAAATACCCAAATATAGCATATAGGAACTTTTCCTGAAAGAATGACAAAGTCTACAGAAATCCAAAGCAACCAACAAAAACTTGATAGACTTCAGATCCCAATGGAACTCCAACGCATGCAACAAAATCAGAATAAATTGAAAACAAAGAACCTCCAATACAAAATGACCAAGTCCCTGCATATAAGCAACGTAATATCCTCCAATGAAAGTCAAAATTCCTCAATGGCATCTTGGTTTAAATTGGAAGGAATTCCAATTGAAGCAATAATGAAAGACGATAACATTGAGAAAGAAGACCCTCTTATTGAAAATAGCAAGAAAGATTTTAAAAAAATTACAAAGAAGAAGATAACGTTGAAGAACAAGAACCTTCGAAACACAACGATAACTCTTGAAATATGTGCTTACAACACAAGTTGAAATTGAATATAAGGAATATTATGATCATCAACTTGAAACAGATTTCAAAGAAAATAACCGTGCAAAAAAGGAAGATAAAAAAGAATAAGTTGCAAAAGGAACAAAATTAAATGCTTGTTCTACTAGATGATAGGTTAAAACAAACTGAACATGAGAGAGGCAAGGTGGTACTTGTTTCTCGGGATTTTTTATTTCCTCTTTAGAAGACTGATTGGACTCATAAAGGATCCTTCGAAGTATCACATCCCACTAGGGGCAATCAACCTTGGCATTCCTAAATCCAATCCCCTCCATGGCCTAATTCTATAATACGACTTAAATCTGCCTAAGTAGGAAATCGAACATCTAAAGCAAAATTAAGTCCTCAACCATTCTTTTAAGAGACCTTTTGAAAATTGAAATCCCTATTCTTCTGATATTACTTTGGAACCCTTTGTGACAGATATTGTGGACCTTCCCACATAACCTCGTGGACAACTTGTTCTTTTCTACGATAAAACTGAAAGCATACATGCAAATATCCAGCACGTTCATCAGGAGAACCTAGGTGAGCCAAGGACCACCAATACCTACTTCCATTCATTTTCATACCAGCACATGGGTTCCCATTTACTTTTTGCAGCTGTTCCAACAAATCCACTATCAATTCCATCAGCTCTACCACCAGATCCATCTTGGAGGTTGGGATAGGTTAGGATATATTCATACAATATCATGCCAAGGGATAAGTTCTTTTAATTGTACGTTTGCTGATTTTGAATGTTTAGATTCCGATTTTTATTTGCCCTGATTCAATAGATCTTCACTACGAATTCCACTACCACCAGATCCACCTTGAAGGTTGGGGTAGATTCCTACCATATGATGCAAAGGGATAGGTTCATTTAATTGTGTGTTTGCTGATTTTGAACGTTTAGGCTCAGATTTTTATTTGCCCTGAACGCAAAAAATAGGGTGAAATTATGGAAGTGATGGGTTTGAACCTAGCGAGTTTGAGGTCCTAAGATTTCGAAAGCCAACACCAAGTGTTCTCTTGTTGTTCAGAATGGGACAAGCAAAACAAGCAAGATTTGTCTCATAGTCTCACTACTTGTTCGTTAATATGAAAGTTAAGTTTTGGTTTTAGTCACAAAAGAGGAATTTTAGTACATAGAAACATAAAAAGTCCACAAAATCAGCACACAAAACATATGACAAAAGTATGAACCCAAAGACTAGAGGCTAGATGCTTGGGTGGGCACCATGATGCATATTGGCTCGACAGTCCAAATCTGAAGAAGATGACTAAAAGACGATACAGATGGATCAAGTACAAAGAGGAATATACCATGTAGTGCCAAGACTGACGCGTTAAAGCAATGGAGTCTCCCGGGCGCTCCTCAGATGTTTGTTGGCAATGACTTGACCATCCCGAATGAAAGATCGAATGATGGAGGAGGTGGGATGACAAAGAAGAAGGGGTGAAGCAATTAGATGAAACAAGGAAGAGGAGGAGGAAGATCACAAAAAATTTCTACACTTGATTTAGTGTAGACCTAAGAAGCACGGATACGGATACGGGATACGGGTACGATACGATACGGGTACGGGTACGGCGATACGACAAATCTTAAAAAAGTAGGATACGGGTACGGCTAAGGATACAGCAATAAATTATTATTTTTTAAATATTTATTTTAAATAAAATACTAAATTATTAATTTATAGAACTATTAATTGATAGAATGCATCATAAAGAACATATTCAATATAGAAGCATAGGTTGTTGCATATTCAATATAAACAAAATATTAATTGCTATAATTTATCACTATTTTTTAAAAAAAATTTAACAAAATTTTTATAATTGGCTCAATATTTTATCACTGTTTTTTATCGATCTTATTGCATATCTGCAGATCCTGACGGCAGGTTAGAAAGTCTGCAAATGGGGCTGTGAGGGAGAGCGAGAAAGAGAAAGAGAGAGAGGGAGGGAGAGAGAGATATGGGGCTGTGAGGGAGAGAGACGGGCGAACAGCGGACGACTGCAATCGGGCAGCGGAAGGGTGCGGGGGGACGGTGGGCGACTGCAGTTGGGCGATGGACGGGACGGCTAACGGCTGTAGTTTGGCACGGACGGCGGACGGCTGCAATCAGGCGGGCGACGACGAACAACAGACGACGGGCGGACGCCTGCCTCTCAGCTCTCCCTCTCTTCTCGCTTGATCCAGAAAACAGGGTAGGGTGGGGTTAAATTTTGGGTAAATTACACATAGACCCCCTACAGTTTGAAAAACATATCACTTGCACCCCCTCCAGGGGGGGCATTTGTAGGGTTTTAAACATGAGGGGGTGTAAGTGATAATCGGTCAAACTATAGGGGTCTTTGTGCAATTTATCCTTAAATCTTTTAGTGTGGGACATTGGGTTTGGGTTTGGGTTTGAGTTTAACTTTTAACCAAACCCAAACTCGATAACCCAAGCCCAAACCGGTTAGCCGTATCCCTCCCGTATCCGGCCCGTATCCCAGCCGTATCCGGGCCGTATCCTGGCATTTTTAAATCCAGGATACTCCCGAAACGTATCAGACACGTATCCGAGCCGTATCCGTGTCCGATACGTATCCGGTACGGGTACGTCATGCATTTTGAAGTATCCGTGCTTCATAGGTGTAGACTTTGTTTGCAACAAAAGGAGAGAGTTTGCGGATAAGAGGGGAATGACAAAGAAGGTGGGGTAAAAAAGTTAGATGAGAAAGAGGATAGGAAAGGGGGTAGAATAAGTGCAAAGAAACGCTTACATGGGAAGGTTTATTTAAATTCATTAAAATCTTTGCCCATGAAGAAGAATAAGGTTTTCTTTTATAGAGGTCGTGGGGAGAGGAAGAGATGCATAGAGAAGAGAGGGTGCATGAGGAAGAGAAAATGGTCACATGGGGGAATACCGAAGCAATGAATGAGAGAAACGAGAGAGAATTAAAAGATGAAGAGAGGAAGGATGGAAGGCCGAGATCATCCGAGTACATTTTATTAAAGTTGCATCCAAAGGCCCTTATGCATTTCATTGAGATGATTAAGTTACATCTAATGGCTATAACTTTAGAGCCCAATAAGGACCGAATTGAGCCCAAATGATAGGAACCCAAGTCAAAATCAAATATGACGCAACTAAGCCCACAAAGACCTAACCAAGAGCAACCAAAATGAATCTACGGATTCACACACATATACTAATCATATTGATATGTACCAAAAAAAAAAAACTAATCATACTGATGGGACGATACCCACACTAGTACGAATGTAAATCTAGATACATCCGTCTAATCGAAGCTGGGAGGACGATGGCATAAAGCTAACGGTAGCAAAAGACATAAAAAATGAAAAATACACCTAAGCAAACAGTTATTTTACCTGGAAGAGCAAAACAGTCAAAATGTGTGGTCTAGCTTGCATCAAACAGAGACTAGCAAGAGCTGAGACAAGCAAGAAAAAGATATTCAAATCAAACAAACTCGTGGTAAGGGATGAAATAACGAAATAAAAAACCACAAGGGAATGGATTGAAAGGTAAAGGAAGTTGGCTCATGATGCACCAAATTGTGTTAGTTACATTAAGGCAAAGTTACAAGAAGGTTTAACGAACATCATAACAAAGCTGAAGGGCAAAGTGCAAAAATAGACACAAATGACCTAAATAACTATAATTCAACAAAAAAATACTAGGGGAGTAACATAAAAATTTTCAAATGAACAACAGGACATAAATTGACGTAAAGATTAAAGAAGGGGACTCAAGTCAAGAATTCAGAAAAAGAAGAGAATTTGTCGAAGAAATGCAAAAGGTAGTTGCCTTGCCATATGAGGCGGCCAACTAGGCACCTTAGGGGGATCATAGCCTAGGCATGACTAGCACCTGAGGCCACCGTGTAGGGACCTCAAAGGGGCCGCAGCATAAGCATCACTAACTTCACTAACTTAAGCGACCTGAACCAGAGGCATCCACCTTATTTATGAGGCGCTCGCCTCATTGACTCACTAGGGGCACCCATTTCAGGAAGCTTGAAAATGCCAATACATAATCAGATCTCTGAGGCATCTGTCTTATTGATGAAGTGAATTGGCTCACACGAGAGCACCCGATACATAAAGCTTAAAAATCCTACATCTATCCAATCAGTTTGTTTTACAATGTAACTTATCAAGTTAATTAAGTGCTACCCACAACATATACAAGTAAACCCATATATCCTAGCTACTTCTAAAACAATCAGCATTTTTCTTACCTATTAGTTCCTGACCGGGCCCATCAGCAGAACTTCCATTAATATGATCCCAATGATCTACACTGGACTTCCATTAATATGGATTAATTTTCTAAGGAAGGGTCTTTAACCTCATATCTATAGGTCATGAAGTCTTTATTCTCAAAAATTAATGATGGAAAATTGGATCTGTGAGTAAAGGAAAACATAGTGAACATAAACCTCTGAAAAGTTTAATCTTGTCAACAAAACATCATGATTTAATAATGAAAACAATTCCTAAAATGAGAAAAACATACAATATTACCTGTATAAGTAGCTCAGTCTTCAAGCGTCGACTTGCTTCATGCTCACTACGTGCTTCACCACGTTGACTAATAATTGCATCAATCTCATCTAGAAATATTGTGGATGGTGCATGGTGCCTGGCAAGCTCAAATAAAACCTTCACCAGCTTCTCTGAATCACCTGCATCGTTACAAAATACAAAGCATATTATAGCTTTTAAATCAGGTTCTCCATGTCTATTTTACAAGGTTCAGAAAATGTATCATTCTAGTAGAAACATCGTATGTTCATAATAACTTCACTAACAAATTAGATTGTAAAATTGAAGAGTTATGCATCAACTCACCACAAACTTTGCAATTTACCAAAAAATGCAGACAGCAGAACTCAAGATTGTTTTAGTACAAGGACATTTGCAGTATAAATAAATCTGCAGACTTTAGTTGCACTTAGGGAAAAAAATCCCCAGCATTCAACGGCGAAAAAACAAGGCTTTTCAAAAAGGTCCCTAATGTACAAGAAAATGAAAAACTCAGAACACATTTTCAGAAAAGGAATATGCAATTCAACTGTCCATGTAAACGATAGTGGCTGAACAATGGTTTTCTTTTCCTGAATTCAACTTAAAAGGCACTCTTCCAAAATCGCAAACCGTCAGTTAAAGAAATCTCATTACAAATGAGTTGGCACATATTTGTGAAGAAATGGAACTGGGGGAAGAGCAACTTTTCCATTTGATATCCTTAAGAACTATAACAATCCATGAAACCAAAAAAGGAAGCCAAAACATGTTTCAGGAGCAAAATCTGAGCCTCAACGGTTTCGATTTATCATCATCTATCCATATTTTAGCCCACTTTTTATTACTTAGTAGTCTACTATTAGTACGTTTGCAATCAGTACATCTTTTATTACTTTTTGCCACTGGGAGGAACTATTTAATTTCTTAGAATAGAGGGACTAAAACATAAAGGGACATATTGGATTTTCTGTCAAAAACTGCAGAAATTTAATGAAAAGGGATTAGTGGCCTCTTTTCCTACATTAAGGGCCTCCCTCCATCCCTTTATATATGTCTTCTTCATTTTTGTTTGCTTGGATTCTGCAGAAAATAAACAGAAAATAAATAAAAATGCAGAACAGCCAGAAAAGAGAGACAAAAAAGGTAGCAAATCATTTTCCCTTCACAATCTTCTTCCTATCTTTTATTTTTCTTTTATCTGAACTATTAACACTAGTGGGTGAAGGTTATACACAAAAGATTTGTAATCCTTTGAGGGTGGAAGACAATTTTGTTATTAATTTCAAGCAAACACTATATGTTGTTTATTCAGTAATTTCAACCCTTTTACTGAACTTCCTTTGTTTCCCCTTGTACTTTTAGTGTGATTGGCTTATTGGTTGATCCTTTTTAATTGGATCTTTTCCCGGTATCAATTGACATCAAGAGCTTCATTCATTGATATCAATCCATATAAGTTCAATGCTATAGCTAGGCGTGGCAATGGAGCCCAAAAAGTCGACCTGAAAATTTTGGGTTTGGGTATAAGATGCGTACCGAACCAGATTTGGGTGGGGTATGGGTAAGAACTAAGAAGTCTACCTGATCAAATTTTGCATATGAGTACCTCAATATCGTACTCGATATCTGAATGTCTAACTCACATGTATATTATATATAACAAGGGTCAGACTCTAGGAAGCACCGATACGGATACAGGGATACGGATACGGGGATACGGATACGGGAATACGTGGATTTTTAAAAAACTAGGATACGCGGTACGGCGGGGATACGTTTGTAATTTTATATATATATATATATACATATATATATAATATTAATAATTAAATATAATCATTTTTGTGCTAGAATATGAATAGTAAATAGTTTGAAAACAATTGTACCTTCAATCCGTCCAGCAGAAGAACAACAATGTGGATTTCAGTCAGATTGTTAGGGTTTCGGTTGAAACCGATACACGAGGCTTTGGATTTTTAAAAAAACCCTTCGATCATTCCTTCAATCATGTGATTTGAAAAAAAAAACAAAAAAAGTAACTGTGCCTTCAATCCGTCCAGCAGAAGACCGACAAGGTGGGTTTTAGCCTAATTGTTAGGGTTTCGGTCAAAACCGGTAAGGTTTCGGCGGCCAAAACCCTAACAATCCGAGCAAAACTCACTTGAGGCTTTGGATTTAAAACCCAGAAAAGCAACTTTGCCCTTCAATCCGTCCAGCAGAAGACCGGAAAGGTGGATTTCGGCCGAAATCGGCAAGGTTCGGCGGCCGAAACCCTAACAATCCGAGCGAAACTCAGTCCGTCCAGCAAAAAAGAAGAAAAGGAGAAGAGAAGAAAAAAAAAACATGAGCACTGGTCATCGTCGCCTGGTCGGTGTGGTCGCCGCCTCGTCGTCGTCACCTGGTCGGTGTGGTCGCCGCCTCGTCGTCGTCACCTGGTTGGTGTGGTCGCCGCCTGGTCGCTCCCCCTCTCTCGCTTTCCAACAAGGTCGGCCACGGGATCTCAGTCTGAGCGATCTGAGGTTAAGTTATAACCGAAAAAAAATCACATCCGTCCGTTACACCAGTTGACGTGGCATCCAATTAGTGCGATTCACCAGATGGGTTTGACCCATTATCACTTACACCACCTCATGTTTAAAACCCAACAAATCCCCCCCTTTATTTCGAAAAACACACCATTTGCACCCCCTCCTGGTTATGTTTTGGGTTTTCAAACTATAGGGGGTGTAAGTGATCATCACTCATAATACAGGGGGTCTATGTGTAATTTATCCTATATAATATAAAGGGAAATGAGTTCCTATGACATGTCATAGGGAGTACCCTATGACATATGGTGAGTTAGTAACCCTAGAATATTTAGAATGTTCTGAATTTTTATGAGGATGATCACCCTATCTTAGATAGGACCCCCGCAAAAAATCGGCTCATTCTAAAACTTCTAGAGGCATCAAATATGATTTTCAATTTAACGGTTAAAATTGATGGCCGATAAAGCTTCTAGTATTTGATGTCTCAACAAGTTTTAGAATGCTTTGATTTTTTGTAGACATTCTATCTAAGGTAAGGTGATCACCCTCAAAAAAATTCAGCACATTCCAAACATTCTAGCATTACTAATTCACCATATGTCATAGGGTACTCCCTATGACATGTCATAGGAACCTAGCCCTCTAATATATATGTATAATATTATATATTTAGACCCAATACGTATCCCAGACGTATCGGGCCGTATCCCCGATGTATCGAGCCGTATCCCCGGTGTATCGGGCTGTATCCCCGACGTATCGAGCCGTATCCCCGGCGTATCGGGCCCGTATCCCTGCCGTATCGGATATATATATATATATATATATATATATATATATATATATATATATATATATATATATATATATATATATATATATATATATATATTAATTCCGATACTTCGTAGCCGTATCGGATACGTATCCCGCCGTATCGGGCCGTATCGGAGTATCGGGAAGTATCCGATACGGGTACGGCACCTGTTTTGAAGTATCGGTGTATCCCAGGTCAGACTCTAAACTAACCATAACCTACCTGAATTCCACCCGAACTCATATCCTACCAAAAAATCGATATAGTAGAGAACCTTGAGAACCTCTTAACTTTGCACAATAATAGAGTGATCTTTCAACATGCAATTTAACGTGAATAACTCAAAAAAAAAGTAAAACCGTATATAACACATAGCCGAAACCCGAATGCGTATGGCCGTATGGGTTGCATATGGACCTTTGACAATCTCAAAGCGAGAGAGAACATTGCCCTCTTCATCGTGAAGCCTTGGAATCCACCAAGATCTCCTTGGAATCTACCAAAGAGAAAGTCAAGCCTTTGAATCCACTAGCGTTTTCGTTTAAATATGGGATACACCGATACTTTGAAACAGGTGTCGTACCCATATCAGATACTTCATGATACTCCGATACGGTGGGATATGTATTCGATACGGCTAGAAAGTATCAGAATTAAAAAAAAAAAGAAAGATCCGATACGCTGGGATACGGAGCGATACACTGGGGATACGGGACCGATACACCGGGATACGTATGGATGGCAATATAGTCCAAAATCTGAAAACACAACCCAAACCCGACCGAAACTTCGGATATGGGTTTAAAACTTTAAATTTCATACATGACCATTTGCTTAATAATATAATCTATATGTTTTGTTTTTTAGATGATGTATGTGACACTATCTTTGTATTTTGTAATGGATGATGAATGTTAGTGTTTTTTGCTAGCGTTTTGTAATGGATGATAAATGTGACACTTAAGTAATGTTGTTCGTGTTACTTTTTTGTAATAAATGAATGTAACACTACCTTTGTATTTTTTTGTTGTATTGGATGAAAAACATGTAATGAATGATGAACACGATCATTTTTAATTTTCAAACTATTCACTATTCATATTCTAGCCAAAAAAATATTATATTTAATTATTAATATTATATATATATATATATATATATATATAATTACAAATGTATCTCTACCGTACTTAGGGCTCAGGCCAGTCCGAGGCCCATCGAGTCGGGCCCGATTTGGGCCTAGTTTGGGCAGAGTTAGCTTGGACTTTGGTCCGGGTCAGGCTCGAACATTCAAGCCCAATTGTGTTATGGGCCGGGTATGGACAACCCCTAATCCAACCCGAATCCCTAACAGAAGCCCAGAATATTTTATTTTTATTTTTTATATACAACGAATACATAATTTTAAAAGTGTCCACTTTACAAATAAAAATGCCTCGGACTTTATGAGCATTATTTCACATATATCCTTTTAATGTATATCATAATCAATGCTATTTTCTACTTTTATTGTGTAGTCAAGAGAATAAAAAGATATTTAGGCATATACCGCACTAGAAATACAGGCTTAATTTGGGCTGGGTTTGGGTTTGAGCTTGGGCTTCATAAAAAAGTTTCGGACCGGGTTTGGGCCAAGCCCGAAAATTTTTATTTGGGCCCGAGCCGGGTATGGGCACACTCATAAGTTTGGGCCGTGCCTGGGCATGAGGTGGCCCGACCCGAACCCGGCCCATTAACAGCCCTAGTCGTAGTGTCGTACTGTGTATCCTAGTTTTTCAAAAATTCACATATCGCCGTATTGATATCCCCATATCTGTATCGGTGCTTCCTAACTTTAAATCAACAAAGGAAGAAGATAATCCCTGAAATTTATACGTAAAAGCAAGATGAAGTTTCTATAAATTTTATCAGCCAAAGAATAATGAAAATTCATAACCCTAATACAAGCCATATATAAAGAGAGGAGAAAGTTTCTAATACTACTTAAACTAGAAAATAAGGGATAGATATGAGAAAATAATATAAAAATAAGAAAGTATGTAAATACTAGAGAATGCCGAAATGTGCTAAGTGTTAAGTGTGAACATGGACCGAGGGATGCAGGTCGAACGGTTAGAGGTTCTCAGGCAGATGGACTTCTTGTGAAACATGACACATATAGTAGGTGTGGCTCACGATACCGACGAAGAGATGATCCCCCAGGGCACGCTTTTGGTGAATGTGTTCCCAAAGAAACGAAAGCGTGCAAGAGACCCACAACAATGTGTTCTCGCGTTGTCGCTGGGACGTGTGAACGGCAACGGGTCTGGGTTGCAGTCACTGCTAACCTGCTAAATTAGTCCCCTCCACTTACAAAGAACTCATCCTCGAGAGTCAATCTTTCAAAACCACTGCAAACCTCGAAATCACCAATGATGAGCTCCAACAGTATGCTTTTACGTAGACCGTCCTTTGGTCACCTTCAATGTTTGTAGAATTCTCGTGGCCCTGATAGGCTTTATGTCGGCATGCCTTGATTTGACATCATCAATAACAAAACCAATCACCCCTCTACTTTGTAACGTGTCTCTCCTCTCCTAGGGTCAAGTACAATTTCTTTGCTATGATGGATACGTAAGTGTTGTTCTTGCCACAATGGATCGAATCGGCATTATGTTGCCATGGTAAACCAAGTAAAACAAGGCAAGTATCCATATCGATGATGTCACAAAGGATGTCTTCCTTGTAAACCTTTCTCAGTAAAACTAGACTCTGCACCTCTCAGTTACTTTAGTCTCACCATCGTCTTTGAGATAACCAACTCTTTAAGGAGTACGACTATGTTGGTAGTGTAGCTTGTCTAACAGAGTCTTGGACAATATTTTCATTGCTACCTCTATTGATAATCATATCGCTTACTTGCGTGTTGACGGTACACCTACTTTGGAAGATGTTGTCTCTGTGGATCAAGCTCTTATTAAGATGTATACATTCATTTCCTGGTGACCATAGATAGCTTGATGCCTTCAACTTCATAAGTCACTTCAGTGTCTTCTTCATAGTGTTCCTCGTCATCTGATTGGATGTCCCATTCATTGCATGTGTAACACTTAATGGGTTGTGGTGGAGAATAGGGGTTGGAACCAGCATTCTGTGAGCTCCTTATTCCCCAACTTTATTTGATTGCTACTTGTGCTCTTATCTAAAGTAGTAGATTGAACAATCTCTTGTAGAGGTGTTTCTTCTTGATTCTGTGTCATATCATTAGAGGCGTTACAAACATTTAATCGGCTAGAACTTAGAAGCTTAATTTTTCATACAGGTGGTTTAACCGTCCTTCCACCATCAAAGATAGTTGAACTCCATCATTAAGCGTGTATACAAGCTGTAACTCAATCTTGTATAGTAATTAGTAAGGCAAAGTGGACCAAAAAATCTAGCCACTTATCGTGACACGTTTCCACGGTATTATTACGGGACCGAGGAGGTAGAATTTAGAAACATAATATCGAACGGAATGGGTGCCCCAGATCAAAGTCGAGGGTATGAACCAAGCACATAAGAGACGCTTCATCCGGTGCCCTTTCTCCGAATTTATAGAGAAATAAAAAGGTAAGATGCCATTTCTCTTAAAATTTTACTTATCTTTTACTCTCTTTTTTGGCTTTACAAACCAATAAAACGAGTGGACTGCTTATAAATAGAAGAGCATTGCAATGCTTGGAAGACAATTTTTATTCAATTAATAGATATTCAGCAAACAGTAGTTGTTGTTCACTCGTTAGTTTCAACTCTTTTGCTGAAATTCCCTCCCTCTTTCCCCTCTCTTCTATATTGTGATTGGCCTATAGATTGCTCCATTTTAATTGGATCTTCTTCCGGTATCAAATGGTAACAAGAGCTTCATTTTTTGGCATCAATCCTTTCATCAGAACATTATGATACAATGAGAACAACAATTTCAGATGAAAAGAACTAGTCCAATTGTTACGTACCACGCCATTTGCTGACAATTGATGATGCAGAAATATTGAAAAATGTAGTCCTGCACTCGGTTGCCACAGCTTTTGCAAGCATCGTCTGTAACAAAGAAGTTGAGACTCAAGCAACACGCACATAACACATGCAATTTGCCAATTCCGATTATAGGAAGAGAATAAACAAACAGTTGTGTTTCACATTGCTTAAGAAAAGTGCTTTTACAGTTTGCAAATAAAAAAAAAGTTCTTGAAAAATTTGTGTATCTGATAAAACTCAGTTGAAAATTGAAATGCCTATCAACTAAGTAAAAGCTAGAAAGCTACTTTGTGGGAAGCTAAAAAACATTAGCCTATGGCTTATGCTTATGTGAAGCAAGTAGAAAATTGTGTGTCCGCTGCACCTCATTTGCATCAGAAGTGCAAATGATTGGCAATTCAGAACATGGTTGTTAGTATAGTACAATACACAATACGATAGGGAGAAAAACTATATGTATCATGCGTACATATCATTTTTCAACATAATGTTACGATAAATGATACACATCATATAAAATGATATAATATGTGATACACATACAATGAAAGTGAGGGCTTTGGGGTTTTATTTGTCTCTTAAGTTCTGAAAGGACTACAAGTCCTCTCGAAAATGGTTTTTTGTTCTTAAGCTCAGAAAGGACCATACAAGTTCCATAGAGTTAAAAAGACACTTTTAACCATTTCTAACCTAGGGTGAAGATAGATTGAGGTTTGTGAGAGGTTATCTTCTATCTTTTTCTAGAGTTGTCAGATCCAATGTCGTTTATTTCTAAGTTTTCAAGAGCTTGGGGATCAAATACATACAAAAAAAAAATTCATGCTTTAATTTTTTTTGATAAAGTGCCAATGGAAACCAACAAATGCCATTGAAGAAGGTTCGTTTTCGAGTGTCTCAAAATGGTAAGAAACTTTTTCTACTTGATTCTTTTTTACTTAAAAAGTTAGATTAAGGAAAGAAGAAAGCTTATGATATAACAAATATATAGATAAATCATAAATCATACATGTCTATGGTTTCCTTTGTATACAAATATATGCATTATACTTTCTATAGAACAATCTTACGTTGATGGGAAATGAAAGGAAATGTCTTACGCTTCTACTCTTAACTTTTTCATGTAACATCTCGCCCCACACACAAAAGATATTGTTCAATTTGCCTGTGCCGCACGAGGATTTCCTAGGAGATCACTCATCCTAATAATGCTCGCGCCCAAGCACACTTAACTACGGAGTTTTTATGGGATCCGCAGTGGCTTACGATTTTAAAACATGTCTTATATGTTAGGGGTGGGAAGTTATATTTATAGCCCAAAAAACTCTCTCCTTGCGATGTGGGACTAACTCATAGATTTGGACACCTCACGTCACCTCATCAATCTTGGCTTTTCTGCCTCAGAAGTTTTGATACTTGCATGTTGGCTCTTGGTCGTCACAATCCATCCCCTTAAGGGCCACACGTCCTCGTGTGGGATTAGTCCCCCCAACCGAGAGGAGATCCAACTCTGATACCATTATGTAACATCCCGCTCCCCACACACAAAATATTGCCCGCTTTGACCATGTCACATGAGGACTTCTCGAGACGTCACCTATCCTAGTACTGCCCTCGCCCAAGCACACTTAACTACCGAGTTCTTATGAGATCCGCAACGGCTCACGGTTTTAAAACGTGTCTTATATGTTAGGGGTGAGAAGTTATATTTATAGTTCGGAATCTCTTTCTCTCCAGGTGATGTGGGACTAACTCATAGACTTGGATACCTCACATCATCCCATCCATCTTGGTTTTTCTGCCTCATGAGTCTTGGCTCTTGGTTATTGGCTCTTGGACGTCACAGAACAGTCAATAAAGAGCAAATAAATATTGAATAAGCTGGATTATCTAAAAGTTCGACTAAAAAACGATAAATATCAAGTATAATCAAGGATCATGCATTATGTACAAACCTTTCCGGTCCCCGGAGGGCCAAAAAGCAATATACCTTTCCAAGGTGATAGAAGACCGGTGAAGTACCTGGAAAAAATTATAGAATGAAAAGGAATTTCATCCTTTAGGAAAACTTAAGCTACGAATTTTCAATTCAAGTGACTTCCACTGCAAGGATCAGATTACATAAATTAGTGATTCAATAAATTAGGTATAGATGCTTAAAAGGTAAGTAGAATAACTTCATTTGCCAAATACTTTTATGAACCTATAAGCTTTTACTAACATTAACCAAGACCTTATAGAACATTCTAAAAATTATTGTCACAAAAGTTTAGCTAAAGAATTTGTAGGGCAGACTAATGTTGATTTGGAAGCAAAGTTATGTCATTGATAGAATAGTTCAAATATAAACGCTTTGATGGTTAGTAATTGATATAGAAACTTACATGGTTAAGGAAGAATTTCATTAGACAAATACTTGAGAACTAAATGCATAACTTGTAATTAGACAATCACTATAGAAATTTATGCAATATTTATAAGGTTAGCTAACAACCTTCGGCTCATATGAAGTACAAAAATCATTGAGCTGATTAGTAAGTTATTGATGTTTCTCAAGAACCAACAATCAGAGCTCGGATCCCACATAGAGCTCTTCACCAACAAAGGAATGGTACACAGACAACTGGGTGAAATTTACCCTCTTCAAAATGTTCACAATCAAAGTCATACTATTTTATTTATTGATTACATCTTTACCAAGGTATTTTTAGCAAGTCTTGATTTTAAAGTAAGTAATATTAAATTTAATGTGTCAAAGAGTGAATATAATTGATTGATGAATATTCAAACATGAGCTTTTGACAAACAAAAATTGCTAGAAGTGTCAAATCTTGAGAATGATGAAATTATCAGGGAATGGCAAAACAGTGTTAAGGAGTGATTTGTTCATGTAGAAACTGTATCATGCCAAATTGGCTCTTCTAAAACATAATTCAACAACTGGAAATTTAATAATTTAATGAACTTATTACAATGGATGGGGCCTCCATCCTTAAATAGATAACTTGTGACTAATACTAACGCATATAGGACTCAAAATCTAAAACCTAGAGGCATAAAGTAGGTAGGACAGTAGGAATAGGAACCCCGATTACTTATGTCCTTCTTGCCTATTTATCCATAATTTTCTGCATAACTTCAATACCTAAATACTGCTGGTTTTCTGCAAATAAAGAACAAAAGGAGAAGGGAAAATATGGAAGAAAGTACAATAAATCCCTTTTCTTTCTTAGGTGTTTGGTCCTTAAAAAGGACTAATAATAGTCCATGGTAGAGGAGAAAGAACCCATGACATCAGCGTTTACCCCTCCATTTGGCCCTCATTAAGTGCGAGAAAGAAATGAAGAACATCAGGATTTGAATCATTCCCTAATTACTTAAACCCTGGAAATACAACTATCACATGAAACAAAGAAGGCACGGGAGAGAGGATGTGTGAAACCCTTTCCCCGTGAGAGGAGTCGCGAACTAATCGCACCAGTGGGTATGTCCCACATGTGGAGGGAGTTTTTTAGGAAAGTTTCCAATCAGCCTTCTCGTTTCCTCGGTAAGTTCTTATTAATCACAATTAATGCTGACTTTTATTGGATACTCATTATCCACCTTTTGTTGGCCTACTTCTTTTATAAGCCTTCTCTCCAAAAGGCCAAAAGCCCTCTCTTTTCGACCAAAGTACAACTAAGTACTATAAAGCTGGAGAAATCCGGAAAAATCATCAAAATCCAAAAAATATTTTTAAAAAATAGAACCTGTAAATGATATAAACAACTTCCTAACGACACCTAATAGGCCGTCCAGCAGCTAATTTGGCTCAATTTTCAATCATTTTAAGGGCCCTATGGATTCTTCTGCGTCAGTCATGGGTGCTCCTGCATATGGACATTTCTAGACCCCAAAAGATTAAGTTTCCAGGTAATACCATCACAAAGTGCCCAAACAAACTCATGCTAGGACTTGATTTTTCTCTTCGAAAGGAAGATACACTGTTGGTCCAAAGTGAATGAGCACTTTAAAAATTCTTGCAAGTTATTTAAGATTGATTGATTGACTTATGCAATCAGCATCATCTTATCGCTGAATAGCAGACAACATTTCTTGACTAAGAACTATTTTATCACAAGGATCGTATAAAATATCAAAAATCAAAGCAATTTAGCTGTGTTGACATCATAACATCTCTGTAACAGTATATTATTTGGTTCCATAGTCCCGAACACCATCCAGCTTGCTACTCTCTGACACCAATGATGGAAGTGCTAAGATTAGCTTAGACACATTTTATGGATTCACAATCTGCATCTATTTAGAAATTAGGAATTCGACTCGGATAAATGCTGTGAGTTCACATCTACGAATAATTTAAGGGCTCTTATGGCATGTCAAGCCCCTGATTTCAATTAAACATGAAATCCGACCCTCTACTTTTGAAGTCGGAACCCCCCCCCCCTCTCTCTCTCTCTCTCTCTCTCTCTCTCTCTCTCTCTCATCAAAATGTCTACAATTTCTTGAAGTTAAGTACAGCATGACAATAACAAGTTTCTCTCCCTATAAAAGAAATGTAGAGAGTAAAGCACGATTACATGAGAAATAACAGGCAACCATGACATAAGTCCAGAATTTCAAAACATCAGGTCAATATCTCCACTGATGGCCAGGACTAGTTTTCTGGATTTCAACCAACATTTAAAAACAAATCGTTTTAATAGGAGGTTCTTAATTCTCTTAAATCTGGACTATCATTAAAACCTTGTAGATCAAATTGTTCTAAACAAGTACAAAATATAAGTTAAAAAAGATTGCAATAAACATAGGCAGACATTCAGTTGAAGCTATGGTTTGCTCTGTTGAGAATGATAATCATCACGGTCCAAGTTGCCAGTTCAGCCAAACTATTAGCCATGTTCCATGATAATCTCAAAAACTTACTCCAGCTTTTGGTTCTTAAAAGTGTTTAGCTAGGACAAATATGTTTTCGAACATCTTTTTCTACGAGTAAAATGGGACCAATTTCATAACCCCTTGAAGTATAATGGTCAAACGAAAGAGAGATGAAACAAGCCATATTTCAAACTTCAAGAGTAGAGAACCTTTGAAAAGACTTGCTATGGGGAGAAAGCAACATATATTTAGTTGATAAACTTCAGGACTCATAAAAATAAGAGTTTTTTAAATATACACTCTGAATCTTTTTTATTTATTTACAAACCCCCAAACTGTCAGACAATTGGAACTCCAAAATCAGATCAGTTGTTGCAAATCAGCCCTTATAGGCTTATACTTAGCCACAGAGCGAATATTCAGGGAACGTCTACTACCATGTATGACATATAGTTGTGTTCTTTTTTAGTTTTTTATTTACGAAAAACGAGATTGTCTTCGTCTTCAACCTTGACATTGCCCTTGTAATGCAAAAAAAAAAAAAGGATAAAGGCATTAAGAAGTCCGTCATCTAATCTGGCACATGGAGAAATTGGTCACATTGACTCGGGAAATTGGATGTTGTGGGTGGGTGGGTGGGTGGGTTGTTGGTTTGGATGGGGGTAATCAAGCATTGGCACTTCATTTAGGGTTTGTCCTCTTATCTTCTATGAGAGGGGGCAACAATGGATGGAGGAGAAAAAGAGATTATAATATAACGTTATGGAAAATTGGAAATCACTTAACCTTGTTTAAAGCAGATGACAGAAAAGACCATCCTGGTAAGGAAACAAAATGAGTAGATCCAGGTGTTCAATTTTATAGATATGACAATGTGTGCATGAGTAAAAATAGTTATCAAAGTATTCCCAAAAAAAAAGTAGTGATCAAAGTTAGTATGATAAACTAGAGGGCTTTGATATCTAGACATACATGGGGTTTTCAATATGTGGTTCACTTGGTGCAAATTAGGGCTGATGATAATGCTTGTCTTCTAGGAGTTAACTTCAAGAACTTTCCAATAAATTACCACATACTTGGGATATTTTATTGGCATAACAACTGCTTCTTTAAGAAGGTGTTTTGCATTCTCTAATCCTTTGATGTTTTTCCATTTGACATCCGGGCTCCTGCGAATGATATCTCTGCAAGTGAAGTGTCACAGAAATTATAATTTTTACATTCGTTGTGGTTTGAATAGGCAACGAGAGGCCCGTCAGATAAATTTGTTCTACAAAACTGCGGTTTTGAGAGCTGTCTAGCTGTCAGCATTCTTAACGATCAAAAATTACCTGCATAGCGTCTCTGCGAGCGTGCGCATTTCGGCAGACTCAAAAGGAGGAAGTAGGGATCTCTGCCTGCGAAAGTATAAGATCAAAATCAACAAGTTTCTAAATGACTAAATAATACTACCAGCAGATTTTCAGGTTCCAAAAATAAACAGATCATCTTTGGATGAATTTACACAACTGTAATTATTCGGTACTCCCTAATCACTTCTCCTAGATGGAAATAGTGATGTTTCAAACAAAAAAAAAACATTTAGTTAGAAGAGGCGCAGGATAAATCAAAGAGAGTCATGTATTCTTAAGGTTCCTTCAGAATGCTTACAAGCCAAGTGTAGACATTGAAATATTGCCTAAAGCTAGAGAATCAGAAATTTGGCTAAGTCTGGAGGACTTTATTTCCCTGATGATCAGGGAAATTTTGCTTCCTTACATTCTGAAATTTGGCTAAGTCTGGAAGACTTTATTTCCCTGATGACCAGGGAAATTTTGCTTTCTTATACTTCATTTCCCTGATGACCAGGGAAATTTTTCTCTGCACTCAGAAATTTGGCTAAGTCTGGAAGACTTTATTTCCCTGATGACCAGGGAAATTTTGCTTTACACTCAAAAATTTGGCTAAGTCTGGAAGACTTTATTTCCCTGATGACCAGGGAAATTTTTACTTCCTTACACTTTATTTCCCTGATGACCAGGGAAATTTTTCTCTATACTCAGAAATTTGGCTAAGTCTGGAAGAC